>JAODAL010007711.1:0-123075 GCA_025379985.1 Phyllomedusa bahiana | reverse complement strand
GCCCAACTGGATACAGTGAAAACAAAAACAAAGTAAGGAATACTGTGAATCAAAAAGTTTGCTAATGACACCCAAATTGAAAATTTGCTTTTTTTCATTTCCCCCCTTATTCTGAAGACCATTTCTGAAATGATAAAACCCTTTAAAGGGAACCTGAAATAGGTGAGCCCCCCTTGCTCGGGGCAGCACAAGCTAGTTACAGCCCTGCTGTTTCCAGTGCTGTGTCCTTATTTGTAAGATGTAGCATTTTTAGAGCATTTAATGTCAAATTGCACCAGAAAGAGTCAGAGTCAGTTTTTTTCCCCCCCGCCATCTGGGGCTCCCCCGCCCCCTAAAACTGAAAAAACCTATATTTTGAATGGGTAGAAACATGTGAATAATGTCAGTGGGGGGGCTACCCTTTGGGGGCGGGGCTAAACTACTTAAAATAATTTGGCATTAATTTAAAAACTGTGCTCTTATGAATAAGGGAACAGCGGGGAAACAGCGGGCTGCCTAGCTTGTGCTGTCCTCAGAAAAGGGGGCATAACCTACCCGTTTCCCACAAAAAATAAGACAGGTCTTATATTTTTTTTTGTCCTAAAGCGAGCTAAGACTTTTTTTTAGGGGTTTTATTATTTTCTATGAACAAGAATTCACATTTAATTTGAACAAAACACAACATGTATTAATATATTGTAGTGATTTCTCACAAACATCAGCATAATCAGCCAAGCTCTGAATTGCATCAAAAAAATGCTCTATGTCTTAAATTCAGACAAACACGGTATGTCACAGGTTCCCTTTAAGAGAGAGGTTCTTTTGGCAACATTATGGATTTGGTAGCAATTACAAAGAGAATCTAGCTTTGCAGGATCTGTCCTGTATTATATGTGAATGGGCACTATGGTACTATTTCATGTCTCACTTATTACGAGGCTTACCTACAGACCACAGCAGATCTCTGGGGCTCCCAGCAGGGAGATACGTTGCTATTTGCTTATTGTCCAAGCACCTTTCTAAGAAGATATTGTTCAAAGCAGAGACCCCTTTAAATACATAATTTTGACATTCCCATATTTGTCTTGTTTTACAGTCAAGCTCTTTGCCCTAACCAGTGAAGTGATTGATGGAGAGATGCAGTTTTATGCTAGAGCAAGGATTTTCTACAGGGATGTTCCGGCATCAGAAGAAGGGATGATGGGTGACTTTTCCCACCTTTCTAACACGGATATAGAATCATCTCGAGAATTTCTAAGGAAACTTGTTGGTGTGAGTAACAACCCGATTTCTTTTTCTTAAATGAGACACAAATATTTGTGCCCACAAACCATGATTGTCTGTTTGGCTCCCAGATCTTCCCATTAAAATAATACCAAACCTAATAAATATCCATTGCTAAGCTATTAACAGGTAAAGCTGCTGCCCATCATAAGCATGTGGCGCCATAATCCGTTATATGATGTACCCGTATCATATTTCTAACCCCAGGTTGGGAGTTGGGCTTTTAATGTGTTTTTTGAAGGGTTAACTTACTTTTCCGTGGTGCTCCATGTCTGGTATCACCTTTACACTGGCAGCCCTGCTAGAGCTTAAATTTTATAGGTAAGTTAGTTGGGGGCGGGCCCCGCGGGTAAATAGGGAAAACCCCGGTGGCCCCTAAGCATGGTAGACCTGCAGTTGTTTTTTTATCTGCAAAACATCCCAGAAAGGAAAAAAAGCAAGATGCAAGTATAAAGCATTTAGTCATTTCAGAAAGCTGTAGGTGGGCCCCCTAAAAAACGTCCACTGGTGGGCCTCAAAACAGTTTAACTAGTGGGCCCCTAGAATCAATTCCACCTCTACAGAATCAACTGTGTGCCCTAAGCACCCCAGCCCAACACTGGGTAGGTTAACCCCTAAAAATCCTAACCGTAACCCCAAATCTAAACATGTCTATAGAGTTAGCCTAACAAAGTGTCCTCTTGTCCCCAAACATGCTTGGATATATTACCCCTTACCGACATATGCTGTACAGCTACATCATAATGTTGTTAAGGGTGTATGGAGTGGGATCACTCCATAAAAGAAGGGATGATAGGTGACTTATTCAATGTTTCCAATAGTGATATATAATTATTTTTAGAGGTTCTGAGATAATTTGTTGAAGTGAGTAACAACCCTTATTTAATAAAACACTAATATTTGTGCCCACAAACCACAACAGAGTTTGGCTCCCAGGTCTTCCCATTGAAATATTACCAAACCTACAAAAATTCAATTGCTTGGGTTTTCCCCCCCCCCCCCCCCCATTTGGGGGGGCCCATAATCCATCAGATGATATAGCCATATCATGTTCATAATTTCTTTATTAAGATCACAGGGCAGACCATATGGCAGCAGCTGAAGCAACATGAGTAGCGAAACTTGATTATAAGTATATGGCTTCTAGTCTTGAACCATCCAGCGGTCTCTCAGACTGCACTGAGGGGGAGTAAAAAGCCTCCTTATGGACATCACTACTATGGTTGACTATTGACTTAAAGTTCTACTTTAACGACTTGATTCTACTTGAAGGAGAAGCCCAAATGGGGTAAAAATTTAATTAAAAATCGGGGGCTAAAGTTAGTAAAAGGGGGATGGGGCAATTTCAGGTAGAACAATTTTTATACGAACATTACAGTTGTTACTCCATAGAGGCACTGGAGCTTGATAGTTACAAGTAAATTTAAAAAAAAGGGACAAATAACCAAGACGGGTATCCAGTGCTGTCCCCCCGCGAGGCTTGCCCCAAAGGACTCCCAAAACCGGGACGGTAAATAACCAGTTTATTGTAAAGTTAAAAATTTAGCCCCGTGAACAAACAATGTCAAGTGTTACCCCAGCCAAAAGACTGTTTCGAGACTTTCTCTTGCCACAGTTTGGGTTTCAAAAGCTTGGCTGCTATATTTAAAATAAATTAAAAACCCTTTTTCTGCATTTTTGTGATCACATGACTGGCCAGCATTTGTTTAAAGGGGAATACATTCAATACAATATATTAAAAAGCATTTTTTTTAAAATTAAATATAGCAAGTCATCGGGTAGTTTAAAGGCTTGTGGTATTTTGGCTAATCTAAGTACCAAAAGCCCCCCTTTTTTGTCTTAATTTTTTTTCCCCTCTCCCCCCCTTTTCTGGGTTTGTTAATGTTCAAGGGTAGTATTTAAAGGCTAGTTGTTGCCTTGGGGGAGTTCAAGGAAATGTTTAGTGCTCCCTACATGGATCCCGCCTTTTTTGAGCTTGCAATTGTTCCATAATACGGGTTTTGCTTTGCGTTGGTGCTGTCCACATATTTTTTTTGACATGTTGTACACTCAATGTATATACAAGTGATGAGTTTACATTTTTAAACTGTTTTATTTCAAAATTTTTTTGTATACTGACATCATTAAATGTATTGGGTTTTATCTCAGGCGGGATAATACATCTATTTCCACCCACCAAAAAAAAAAACCTTTTTTTTGGCAAGCCATATCTTGCTGATGGGGTCCCCTAACAAAGGTGCTAGTTGAAATATATTTTTTTTCCTATTGTTTATTTTTTAGGGACAATGCCACTCCATCTTTCAAAATTCTGCCCGGGCCCCATCCTGTCGTAAATTTTTCATTTTTATGATATGGATTTTATTTCTCTAAAATTTTTTTCTAAATTTGGGGTTTAAAAACTATTTTTTTTTTACTATTTTGGCTTGTTCAACGGCTTAAAAATGGGCGTATTTGGTCCCAAATTACGGCCAATTTCGCCCAAATTCGGGCCGAAAACGGCCCCTTCATTAGGTAATTCACAGTTCCTTTTGAAACTATGGTTACGTCTCCCCCTCCCCCCCCGGGGAAGCCGCCCGGGGGGGGAGATAATTGAATGTCATTTTTTTTTGGGGTATAGCGCCCCTAGAGGGTTGTCTATGGGCCCGGGGAAGTGCCCGGCCCCTGTTACTCCCCCCGTCCCCCCCGCCCCCGTCCCCCGGCTAATTGCGGGGCGAAATTACCCCCGCAAATTTAAACCGTTTGAACATAGCCCTTTGCCTTTAATTTTTGTTTCTCTTATTTTCCAGTAGTTGTTGTTATATCTTTCCTTGTATCTTTTCTTTAGCTATTCTCATCTCTCTTCTAGTGTAACCTCTTTCCTCCAGCTTTTGATCAAAGGGTTTTTAAAATGACCTTTTAATTTTTTACCCCAAATGTAATAAATTTCGATTTCCTTACATACTCTCCATAGGGGTTTTTAGCCTTTTTTAATGCGGGAGAGTGGCAGCTGTTGGCTTTTTGAAAATAAAATTTAACCAAATTTAGGTTTACGAAAATAGAAGTTACTACTGTACCACTTTCTAAACCCCCCCTTGGGAAAGAAAAACCCAAAAAAAGGGATCTTTTTTTTAACCCCAAAAACCCCCTTTTAAAACCGAATTTTTAAAATGATTCTGATTAAAAATTTTCCCAAAAAAAGGGCCTGTATGATTGCTACAAGGCCCCCCAGATGATCAGGGGTCTCGTTGGTCCCCAACCCAAACAATACAGTTTTAAATGGGGATTATTAAAAAAGGTTAAATTTAACAGGGTTTCCCCCACCATCCTTTGTAAATTTTTTCCCAAACGAAGGTAAAAGCCTGGGGCACCCATGGGGGGCCCCCACAAAACTGTGATAGGGGTTTTTTCAAATTTAAAAAAAAATTTGTTTTTTTTAGCAGGAATTAAAATTTGAAAATTTAGGAATTCTTGTAAATTGTTACTGTACTCACTATGCTGTTTAAGGAAAAATGTGACAGCTATAATCACTATATCATGGGGGTGTACATAAATAAAGCTGAAAACATCACAGCTGACCATGTAAAAGTTCTTTTCCCCAAAATTTTTACCTGACATAGGGTTTTCAAAATTGACTTAGTAAAACTTTTTACATAGCCGGGTAGTTTTCGTACAATGGGCTGCAGATGTTGGTTAACCCATGTACTTAAATGTTCACTTAAAGATTCATTCCCCAAGACTATCGGTCTTAATCCCGGAGGGAAGACATTTTTATGGACCCTTGGGGGCCTTTGAAAATTTGAAAAAAAAACCTTTTATTTTACAGTTAGTTGGGGGGGGACCCCTGGGTTTCCCCTGGCTTCACCTTCGTTGGCAAACATTACGATGGCATGGTGGGAACACCATGTCATCTACCACGTTAATAATCCATATTTAGATTGTATTGTTTTGGTAAAGGGGGCCCCATCGTTTACCCCCTGATCATCTGGGGTCACGAAGGGAGCGGTCATACAGCCTTTTTTTTTTTAATTTTCTTAATCAGAATCATTTTAATCTACGTTTCACAGAGATTTGGGATAAAAATGAGATCCCCTTTTTGGATATTCTCCTAAAGGGGATTTAGAAAGTGGTACAGTACTAACTACTATGTTTCGTAAACCTAATTCAGGTAATTCTATTCTCAGAGCCAACAGCTTTTCCCCCTCTCCCCCGCCTAAATTTAAAGGCCCATACCATATGGAGAGTATGTAAGGGCTCGAAATTGGGCCTTTGGGTAAAGATTTTTAAAGTCAGTTTTAAAAACATGATCAAAGGCCCGGGGAAAGAGGTTTTCACTGAAAGAGAGATGAGAATAGCAAAGAAAAAAATTAAAAAGGAAAGGGCACAAAGCAACAAAAAAGGAAAAAACAGAGGTTTTAACAAAAAAAAAGAGGCTTAATAATAATAAAAAATTTGTGGTTTTCCACCAAAAATTTTGCCCAAAAAATTTTTTGAGAAAACAAAAACCTTTTTTTATAAAAATTTCAACATTTTACGACAGGATGAGGTCCTGGCAGAGATATTGAAAGATGGAGTGGCATGTGTCCCTAAAAAAATCAAACAATAGGAAATATGATTTCAACTAGCACCTTTGTTAGAGGGACCCCATCAGGCAAGATATGGCTTGCACAAAAAGGTTTTTTTTGGTGTGGTGGCAATAGATGTAATGTATGCAGCCTGAGTATCAAAACCAATACATTTAATGATGTCAGTATGACAGAAAAATTTGAAATAAAACAGTTTATAAACTGTAATACTCATCACGTTGTATATATCATTGAGTGTACAACATGTCATAAAAAATATGTGGACAGCACCATACGCAAAGTCAAAACCCGTATTATGGAACATATTGCAAGCATCAAAAAATGACAGGGATCCATGTAGGGAGCAGCTAAACATTTCCTTGATCTCCACCAAGTCAATACAACTAGCCTTAAATTCTATGCCATTGAACCTGTAACAAAACCAGCAAAGGGGGGATATTGGTATAAACAATTAAGACAAAGAGAGGCATATTGGATACTTAGATTAGGCACAAGAATACCCCAAGACCTTAACTACCGTACTGACTTGCTATATATAGATTGAAAAAATGCCTATTCTTAGATATATTACCTTGCATAGAGATATTGCTAACTGGCAAGCAATAGCCACAGATTGTCTCTTATGTTGCTGCATGACCCATCAAGCGGCTGAATATATGAGCGACCACCTCTTCAATAAGCTAAACGAAAGACGAAAGAAGAGGGAAAGAACCCAGATTTGTGAAAGCAACCCCCAATTGCAACCTCTACCCCATTGGGACATCCCGAACCAAAACATTTTCTGTAGCCCTAACACCCTAATCTTAATTGGGTTTTAGGGTTTTTAATTATTTTTTATGGTTTACTTTACTTTTCTGTGATGCTCCAAATCCAATGTTACTTCCATGTTGGTAGCATGACTGGAGATGGAGTGCCACGAATAGGTAAGTTAGCCCTTAAAAACCTGTTAATAAGCCTTACCCCGACTTAGGGTTGTTGTTGATATTTTGGTGAATTTCACCACAATTTGATTCAGACTGACCACTTAAATCATCTACCAAATGAAGCTAAGGATAGTGTTGTTTCAGGAGATTCTAATGAAAATTATGGACAGATACAAAGAAAAACTTTTGACAGTTTCAGGTTATTTCAGTGACTATCGTTTTTCTTTCATCAACGGAAGGGTAATAACAATTTTGCCCATGTGTATATGTATAATTTTTTTCAATACCTTTAGTGTGTTCGATGAAAAGCTCATAATGTACATACTAAACATATCTGTACAGTTACATTAGCCCGATGGAAGCCAAAAGAGTATCTGAATAGTGCCCCTTTTTGATGCAGCAATTTATTTTTCTCTTACATTGTGTATGTTTTTTCCCTCAACCTTGTAAAAGCCATAACTTTTTTTTACTATTCGCCTTAAGAGGCTTGTTTTTTGCAGGACATGTACTTTTTAATGGTCCTATTTACTATGCAATGTACTGGTTGAACCAAAAATAAAATAAATTCTTTCTGTGGTGAAATCAGGTTAAAAACATAACTGTGCCATTGTTTTGGGAAAGGCTTCATTTTTACGGAGTTCATTGTTCCTTGTAAATGTCATGATAGCTTTATTCTGCAGGTTGGTATGATTCTGGCAATGCCAAATCTTTATCGTTCTCTTTATATTTTTAGTACTTTTTTAAAAAAAAACTAAAACCTTTTTTAAAAAAAAAAAAAAAGATTTGCCTCACTGTAACTATTTTATTTTTCCATTTACAGATATATGTGAGGACTAATTTTTTGAATGCTTAAAGGGGTTGTCTCACTACAAGGATTGCTTTTTATGTTAAAGATCTTGCAAAAATAAGTCACTTTGCAATATGTGTCCATTAGCAGTGTCCTACCTATTCTGAGATTTCCCCTCTTGTATGGGCTGCATCAGCTCCTGTGGTCGCTATAGCTACAGAACTGTTTGATCTCTCCTGGTAGGCTGCCAGCACTGGTCGCTATAGCTACAGACCTGGCTTCTACTGCAGCCTAGTAGAAGCCAATAAACACGCCCCTGAATTCAAAGTGAAACCAAGAAAACAGGACTGTGGTAACATGAATCAATGTAGTGAGACAACCCTTTTAAGTGTCACTTTCCTTGTTACCCTTTTGGTTTTGTGCAATTTTTTGAGGGAGGCAAAGTTTCATAGTTTCATAGTTTGTAAGGCCGAAAAAAGACAAGACGTCCATCCAGTTCAGCCTGTTGTGCTAAGGTGTTGATCCAGAGGAAGGCAAAAACCCCAATGAGGTAGAAGCCAATTGTCCTCATTTTAGGGAAAAATTCCTTCCCGACTCCAATCTGGCAATCAGAAAAATCCCTGGATCAATGACCCCTCTCCTGAATCCTAGTCACTATAACTTGTTATATTATTATGCTCCAGAAATGCATCCAAACCCTTTTTGAACTCTGTTATTGAATTCACCATGACAAGTCCCTCTGGCAGAGAATTCCATAGTTTCACTGCTCTTACAGTAAAGAATCCCTTTCTATGTTTATGTAGAAACTTTCGTTCCTCAAGACGTAGTGGATGCCCCCTTGTTCTAGATACAGCCCTGGGTATAAATAAATCTTGGGAGAGATCTCTATATTGACCTTTGATGTATTTAAACATATTTATTATGTCCCCCCAACCCGTCTTTTCTCTAAACTAAATAACCCTAATCGTGCTAATCTTTCTGGGTATTGTAGTCCACCCAGTCCTTTTATTATTTTTGTTGCCCGCCTTTGTACCTGTTCAAGCTCTACAATGTCTTTCCTGTGCACTGGTGCCCAAAACTGTACACAATATTCCATGTGTGGTCTAACCAATAACTTGTATAATGGGAGAATAATGCTCTCATCATTTGCCTCTATGCCCCTTTTAATACACCCCATGATCCTATTTGCCTTGGCAGCTGCTGCCTGACACTGGCTGCTACAATTAAGTTTACTGTCCACCAGGATTCCCAAGTCCTTCTCTATGTCCCTTTTACCCAGCCTTTTTCCATTTAACATGTAATCATGTAATGATTTCTCTTCCCCATGTGCATAACCTTGCATTTATCAGTGTTAAACCTCATCTGCCATTTCCCTGCCCAGGCCTCCAACTTATCTAGATCCCTTTGTAATAAAAACATTATCTCTATTGTGTTGATTACTTTACAGAGCTTAGTATCGTCTGCAAAGATCGATATTCTACTGTGTAATCCCTGTGTAAGATCATTAATGAAAATGTTAAAGAGGATAGGGCCCAATACTGAGCCCTGTGGTACCCCACTAGTAACAGCAATCCAGTCTGAGTATGTACCGTTAATTACTACCCTTTGTTTTCTATCAGTGAGCCAGTTGCTTACCCACTTGCACACATTTTCCCCCAGTCCAAGCATTCTCATTTTATTTACCAACCTTTTATGTGGCACCGTATCAAATGCTTTAGAAAAATCTAGATATATGACATCCAGTGCCTCACCCCGATCCAGTCTAGCACTGACTTCCTCATAGAAGCTGATGAGATTAGTCTGACAGGACCTGAGATTAGTCTGACTAAAGTCAACAAGGAAACCGAAGTTTTGCCAGAGCACTGTTTTATAGTGGCCTGTGTGCTACAGCCATGTTCAATGCGGCATATAAGTGATTAAACAGCAAAGATTAGAGTTATGTCTGCTCCCAGCTGCTAATGATGGGTGTCAGCTGTAATCAACAGCCAGGACCCAATGGGTATTGAGAGGACTCAGCATGTCAGCCTACTCCATACTCGCTTAATGACATCATGATGTACAGTTACATCCTATGTCAGTAAGAAGTTAATATAATGTAAAAAAAATTGAAGTATGTATCCTGTCAAAAAAACAGATCGCATATATGAATGCCATAATAGTCTATAAGTGATGAATGAGACTTCATAGCCATATAGTGTACTTCACTACAGGATGGAAAATCTAGTCCCATCTTTATGTTTGTAGACTTATTCTGTGACTTAATTTCATACCTTACAGGGGTTGTCTAGTTTATAAAAACCTTTTATCTATACTCTCATGGATAATTTGAAGTTAAAGGGGTTTTGTCACGAAGTAAAATTGACGTGGGAAGTTTGTAAATTAAATAATAAACATTTTCACCATTCATCATTATTAAAAATTCTGCATTGTTTTTATTTTAGCTGCTCCCTTAGTGATCCATTATTTACAGCTCATCTCCAGGGGATATGACCAGTGATGAGAGCTTCTCAGTCCTGGTCGCACATGCTCAGATATCACCTCTCTTTTCAGGCAGCTACTGAGTGTCCATCCCCAGGTGCTGTCATTCTACTCCAGTCCTCTTTAGTAATTAGTCAAACAGTGCAAATATAAGAAAAAAGAAACCTCAATCAGTTTGTGCATTGATAAAGAAAAAAAATCCACAGGTTTGGTTCCTGCAGGGATTTGAACGGAGGACCCTTGTTCTTGGAGGCAAAAGTTTTACCTCTGAGCTACAATGTATTTACTTACAATTCTATACATAAATAGACCTTTCTTTGACTACAGAGAGGAAAGGCCTGGTGATATCATCCTGCTGGGTCACATGATATGCAATTCAAACAAATCACACACGCCCCCTTCTGAGAACAAAGAGCTGAAGAGCTGGATACAGGAGGTATGAAATGAGATTGTGGCAAAACCCCTTTAATGGAGTGACATCTCCTGTTCAAGGTTCTCATCTCTTGGTCTGTAACAAGAGTAATTATCAATGCCATCCCTCACTTTGGAGAACCTCTCCTGTCCTACACTGCACAGACTCCTTCAGCAATGACTTGTCTGCCGGTAAACAATACGATCGGACAGTTGAAATCCAACAATTCAATCCTTCTCTCACTGGACATCTGCGGACAGGAAGAATTGGGAGGCCTCTAAAGGGTTAAAGTTGATCAGTAACATAGATAAACAAGCTCCTGTGCTGGAGATAACCCAGCAGGGAGTGACATCACTATGCTTGGACAGGACAGCTGGAGCAATAAGCACGGAGAAAGGTGATTGTTAACCTAGAGAAACTTTTGTAAACACGCAATAGATACACTCTCTTCTATCTCCTAAACAAATCAAAGTCAGAACAGCAATGTATTTGGTAATTGTCTTTATTTACCTTTGCTGTTATGTTTAAAGTTAACCATTGTGGTGAGAAAACCCCTCTAAGGGCAGAGTTCATGCCCAAGGACAATGACTGCAATATTTATCCATATCCATCTGCTACACTGCTGAGTGCAGGGCACAGTGGAGTGAGCTTGGATAAGACAACTTCCTTCCTGCCTACCTCCATGCTTAATACCCCCCCACATGACACTCTACCTTCCTATACAGTGCTTTGATGTGACTATGAATGAGGAGCAGCTCTCTGCTACATCAGTGACTGGGTGGTGCAGCTTCATTCTCCCTTAACTCCCACCTCCTGGCTGGTGAGTGCAAACCACAATATCGTCTAAAGCAGGCATCCTCAAACTGCGGCCCTCCAGCTGTTGGGAAACTACAACTCCCATCATTCCCACTGTTATAGATTATATAAATGCATGATGGGAGTTGTAGTTTCCCAGCAGCTGGAGGGCCGCAGTTTGAGGATGCCTGGTCTAAAGTGTAAATAATTAGGTGTCAAGCCCCCGTCTATTGGTCCAAATATATAAATGCCTTAGCGTGTCAGGTGCTCATCAAACCACGGGGTATCAGTATTTAGGTTATAAACCGACACAGGACATGTTAAAGGCACATACATATTAGATGTATGGCCAGTTTTACAGCTGTGAACATTAGAATTGGTCACAATGCAGCTGATCACTGTACATCAGATCATTCATGTAAACAATCCAAGCAGCAACACAGCCTCTAAAGTAACACATGAGGTGCATCGTTTAAAAAAAATAGTTAAAAAAGGTGATAAAAAATCTAAAAATGTCCTTGGGCTTTTTGGGCAACTTCAAGGGTAGCCTTACATAGAAAAGTAGATGAGGATGGGAAAAGGCACAGGTCCATAGAGTCCAACCTTTGTGTTCAAAAAGTAAAATGTTTTAGTTTATGTCAAAGTGAACTTTTAACGCTTTACAAGTATGTAGTGCTATGTTAGCCCCTTAAGCCGAACACCTGAAAAGCAGTTAATGACCAGAACATTTCTTTCGTTTTTGCCTCCTTGCGTTTCAACAGTTGTAACTTTTATATTTTTTTCAATGATGCAGTTGTATGAGGCCTCGTTTTATTCGAGACAAGTTGTACTTTATGGGGGAATAGCTTAAGTTCACTTATAAATAATTGCAGAATTTTTTTTATTTTTATTTATTTATTTATTTATTTATTTTTTACATTTTTTTTTACACCAATCAAATTTAACACTTAATAACTTGTTAGATTAATTCTACAGGATATTACGGTCGTGTGGATACCTAATATGTGTAGGTTTTTTTGTGTGTGTTATATATACACTTATTTTTTATTAAATATTTTTTATTTTATTCTTTATTTTTAATTTTTTTTTTACACTTTTATGTGTTTTTTTACTCTTTTTTTTTTTTTAAATCCCATGAAGGGAGAACTGTTTTAATTTTTTTTTTAAATTTTTTTTTTTATACTTACACTTCATATATGCTAATACATTCTAATCTGTGTCACTTTGACACAGGCAGTGATTTGGACAGCACACAGTGTGTCCTAGTCACTGGATTAGTATACAGACAGCTCTGGGGCCACTCTAGGTCCCCAGAGCTGACCGTGCAGCCCTTCCCCGGGCTCTGTTGTGTCACCGGGTTTCCCGTTCACCCGACAGAGCAGGGGAACCCTTTAATTGCACTGCGGTAACGCACCGCCGCAATCAAAGGGTTAAAGCACCGGGTTGCGGAGGTTTCCTCTGCTCCCCGATGCTTGCAGGGGATGCTCTGGGATCAGGGCTGTGTAATACAGCCCCGATCTCAGCGCAGCTGCGGCGCCCGGGCGCCGCAAACTTCGGTGTTTGCAGAAACGTCTAAAGACGTCGCTGCAGATAAACGTCCCGCACCAGCCGACGTCTAAAGTTGGCGGGTGGTCGTTAAGGAGTTAACAACCAGATTGACATGTTTTGCTATTACTTCACTGTCCATTAATAAAGTTATATTTAAGTCCATGATATAAGCTTGTTAAGTTGCACCATGCCAGCAGCCAGCTACAGAGGTCAGGTTATCACTCCATCTGCACCAGGAGATGAAGATCTTTATATCATCTGGGCTTAAAGGGGTATTCCCACCACACACATTGATGGCATATTGATAAGATAGGCCATCATTGTGTGATAGTGTGGTGGGTCCCACCACTGAAACTCGCACCTATCTCAAGAACGGGCCCCAGAACTCTGCTGTACTCAGAACTCTAGCATAAAAATTAACCTTTATTATTATCCATTAAAATTATTTCACACAAAAACCTGTGACAACAACAATGCTACATATAACAATTCACCACAATCCATCTAGGGTTAAACATGTTGATAGACTGCCTTCAAAAGATAGGTGCCTTTACATATCCCTTTGGCATGACCCCCATATAAATCACTCATATATGACAAATATGATACACTCACGGTTTGATGTCATCAACAGGGATAATTTTTCCAAAAGCAAAAGAAAAATAACAAAAGTCAGTCTGAGAATCAAAACCTATTAATAATCCTATCCAAGGCAGGGCACTCGCCCCTACAAGGGCGACCCCACCTCTTGATGACTTTCCCTAATTCCTCAGAAACAATGCCACAATCTGTGGTCAGTTTTCAAAATGTCCCCAATAGGTTCATCATGGGACCTTAAAGTGGTTGTCTCACTACAAAGATTAACTTTCAAAATGTAGGGAACACTGAATGAAGACGCTTTCCAAGTATATTGCGTTGTTCATCTTTTTTTGCTAAGGAGCTACAAGTGATTTTATCACCTTCTGTGCTCTCCCTGCTTCCACTAGTGACCAACCTGTGTACTCTTTTCTCCCCTGCTGTTTGTTCTATCTGATAGCAGGGAGTGATGTCATCACACAGGTCGCGGCAGCACAGAACTCCCAACAGTGAGAGCTTGTTTGTATCTGATCTTTCAGACAAAAGACTAATTACTCTACTGTTTATATTAGCTGAGAAGCTTCTCTGGGCTTCAGAGAAGGTAACTTATTTAATCTAGACTGATAAACAGAGAAGTCTGAATACACAGAGCTCATATGCTAATTACAGACAACTTGACCAGGAAGTGACAGAGCAAAGCAGTATTATTTCATTCATGCATCCTATGAAACTTTGAGATGAGACAATCCCTTTAAAGGAAACCTGTCACATAGGTTATGCTCCCCTTGCTGAGGGCAGCACAAGCTAGTGACAGACCTCCTGTTTCCAGCACTGTGTCCCTTATTCTGTAAGATGCGACAGTTTTAGCGCATTTACCCCTCAAATCTTATTCATGAGCAGGTGATAGCTCCGCCCACCAAAAGCTAGCCCCTCCCACTGACAGTTATTCACATGTTTCTACATATTCAAAGTAATAGGTTTGTCATTAGGTGGGCGGCGGTAGCCTCAGCGTGTTGAATGCAGATGGGTTTACGAAAACTCCAGCATCTCGAACCCCTACGTGACTTACTGACTTTTCTGATCTTAGCAGTGGCGGGGCTTAAAAACCATGTCTTGACAGGTATCTCTTTGAAGATTGCTACAGACGTGAGGTGACTACACTCAGAGATTGCATTTCACAGAAACCGATTCAGAATTTACACATCCGTACACGCATCAGTCATGAAGATGGAAACCTTTATTGTCTTACCATTTCTGTTTTCAGGTACAAGGAACTAATTTTCATGTAGTGTCCTGAAACTATGATAGCGAATATTAAAGGCTTTTATTCTCGGATACTTACTTTTGATTATTTATCTTTATAGCAATTTCCGGAGAAATATTACATACTTGTGTCAACAAAAGTTCAATGCTGACTATGTATCAATAATTGTCTACATGATGTGATTAACATAGGTACATGCTCAAAGGGAGTGATGTAAAGGGGCACCTACTTTGGAGGAGTCAGTATAGCAGTATGTGTTAAGCCTGAAAGATGGATTTTGTAGGTTGCAATGTGTTTATATGTAGGGATGGGTTTGGTTGGACAGGTTTCATGTTGTGTTGAAGCATGAGTTTCGAGTGGGGGAACAACTGAGAAGTTTGGAGATCGGTTGTGGTGGAGGAGCTAGGAGAGCAGTGGAAGGTCTTGAGGAGCGTGGGAGCTGAGGGGAGATTTCTGGAGAGTAGGGCAGAGAGGTATGGAGGGGAGAGGTTATGGGGAGCCTTGTAGGTCATGGTTAACAACTTGAAGTGAATTCGCTGGGCAATGGGTAGCCAGTGAAGGGATTGGCATATAAAACATTGGTGTATAAAACAATAAAACATAACTTGTATTTGATTACTGAAATCTAAGATCAAATTCAAAAAATTGTATTAGACTCACCACACCCAAATGGATTCATATAGGTACTATCATCCGCTTGTATTTCCAATTCAAGGGGGCTTCCAGTCAAAGAAAGTTTTGCCCACTGTCCATGCTGAAGAAAGGGTTGATAGGATTTATCAGGTTTTCTATCCCTGTAGAAAATAGTCTCTTTTCTTAATCCTTAGTAGAATATTCGCCCTAATAAGAGCGGTCCCACAATATAAACACCTATGCCCACAGGGAGTAGTTACTCTATATGATGTACCAATCAGCTGTTAAATTATTACTGTTTGTTTTGTATACATTTTTTATTATACGAATTTTGACTTGCTGGTACTTTGTTATGATATTTTTTTTAAAAAAAAAAAAAAATTAATAATAAGTAAGTTTACAAAAAAATACTGCTTGCTTCAAATTATGTAGATCTTATTTGAGCCACCAGAACACAACCATGACCTGTCAAATCATGGACTCCACAAGACTTCTGAAAGTATCTTGTGATGTCTGGCACTAACAGCAGATCCTTTAAAGGGGTTTTCTCGCTACAACAATTCGCTTTTAACATGTAGGGACAGGTAAATGAAGACCTTTACTAAATACATTGCTCTTTTGATATTGCCATGGTCAGGAGATAAGAGAGATTTTATGTGCCCTGGGTGCACTCAAGTGTCTCTAGGTTAAAGTCCATATCTCCCTTCCTGATTAGACCAAGAGCAGTGAGTGACGTCACTATGGTCTGAAGGAGCAGAGTCTTTATCTCTAAGAAGATTAGATTGTTTACCCTTGATAAGCACTTGTTTTCACTCCTTGGGTGTCCTGTAGCTTTGTTTCCTGCAGATTAAATCTCCTCAAGTGATCTCACTGTAATAGGCTTAGCTAGGAATAACAGAGTTGATATGCCAATCACTGCTATAGAACCACCTACAGCCTATCCAGACAGTGTAAATCTGAAGCTGCCTGTGACTCTGAAACAGCATGGTGAGAAAACCTCTCTAAAACCCGTAAGCTGTAAGGAGCAACCTCCATAAATAGGAGATCAGATTCAGATTTAGGGAATTTGGAGGCCAAGTCAACACCTTAAACCTTCTGTCAAGTTCCCAAAACCATATTTGAACAATTTTTGCAGTGTGGCAGAGAACATAATCCTGCTGAAAGAGACTTCTGCCATTTGGAAATACCATTGTCAGGAAGGGTTGAATTTGTTCTGCAACAATGTTTATGTATATGTCCCAATTACATCCACATAAATACCAGGATCCAAATCTTCTGAGCAAAACATTGCCCCGAGGCTTACACTACCTTCATCAGCTTGTTTTCTTCCTGTAGTGCAGCCTCATGTGCGAACAATTTGAGCAGCATGTGGAGGAGATTTGTACTTGAATCCCCTGCAGATTTTACCTGTGCAGAACACTTTTTTTCAAGAATTAGTTGAAAACTTTGCTTCTTTTCTACTTTTGTGGCTAAAGAAGTTCAAATTATGGTTTTTTTGGAAGTTTTGCGTTTTTGCAGAGTGCAACTAGGAATGAAAACAAGTGCTTATCAAGGGTAAACAATCTAATCTTCTTAGAGATAAAGACTCTGCTCCTACAGACCATAGTGACGTCACTCACTGCTCTTGGTCTAATCAGGAAGGGAGATATGGACTTTAACCTAGAGACACTTGAGTGCACCCAGGGCACATAAAATCTCTCTTATCTCCTCACCAGGGCAATATCAAAAGAGCAATGTATTTAGTAAAAGTATACCTGCAGTATATAGAGGAAGCTCAAAACATGATTCTGCTCCATACCTACATGCATCCCTTTCCTGACAGTCATTTGGTAGTGCCCAATGCGGTTGCCTACACCTGATCCGGCCCTGCTGTGATCAGCACTCACCAGCCCCCGGGGTAGAAGTTGAGATAAAACATTGCCATGACACCTACTTACCAGTGTAGCACAGAGCCGCTCCTGCTACACTTAGTCAGCACCCACATTGAGGTGCTCTACAGGAATGCCCAGTTTAATGTGGGCAATACCAAGCAATGGGTGATGGGGACGAGCCGTCTCATCCAAACTCACTCCACTGTGCTCTATGCCCGGCACTCAGCAGTGTAGTGGATGGATATTTATATACAGTATATATACTACTCACTAACAGTTAGGGATATTTAGCTCTTTGTTAAAATATTAAGAATAACATAACATTTCTCTAAAAAAATTTTATATAAACTAAATGAGACCATCTCTTTGCCTTCTAATGCACATGGTCAACTTTTCAGTGTTTCAATACTTTTTGCACAACTTGCTGATCTCTAACAAGGAGCTTAAAGAGAACCTGTCACATAGTTTATGCCCCCCTTGCTGAGGACAGCACAAGCTAGTGTCAGACTTGCTGTTTCCAGCGCTGTGTCCCTTATTCTGTAAGATGCTGTAGTTTTAGAGCATTTACCCCTCAAATCTTATTCATGAGCAGGTGTTAGCCCCTGAAAAAAACTGACTCTTCTGGCAGAAAACTGCAGATTTGAGCATTAAATACACGAAAACTCCATCATCTTACAGAATAAGGGACACAGTGCTGGAAACAGCAGGTCTGACACTGCTTGTGCTGCTCTCAGCAAAGGGGTCATAATCTATGTGACAGGTTCTCGTTAATGGCAAAATTCCCAAAAGGTGTTTGATCCCTGAATCGCCCAATAAATGTAGGTGATCAATTTGTCCTCCTCATCCTGCTGTTCACATTTTGACATTATGAGACAAAGAACCAACAACCCTTATCCCATTGGAATCAAAACAAGGTAACCTCGCCATTGTGGAGGCTTCATAGCAGAAATACTCACATTCGGAAGAGGCCACTGTGATGTTAGAGTATCCCCCCCCAGGGGGGCGTCAAAACAGCAATGTTGCCAACAGGAGATTACAGAAAAGACCCCCCAAGGTCAACAGAAAGGCACAAGGAAGTCGATGTCCTTTAGTTCCCATTTTTCACACCCTGATGACCGCTTCATTGTAACCAGTGCCCTGTGGAACCGGATGATGAATGCTGCACAACTCCAGGCACGTGCAAGGGAGGTGAGAGGCAACCGAGTGTCACGTCAGACCATTCATACCCATGAGTAGTGTATGGTACTGAAAAATTACTGGTTGGACTATCAGACCGGTATTTAGTAGTTTTTTTTGGACATAAAAGGGGACAGTTTCTGGATGCAGTTTGCAGATTCAGCCGTCCCTCTTTACATTGAACAGTTCATGTTACATCTGAAAACCGGGTGGAGAATGAACATGTTCTAAGTTTTTTAGACAGTCCAATTTGTCGTCAGAAACTCCGAGCTGTGTAAAAACCTTGTCGTGTGTGAACTACAGCGCTGTTTTACATAGGAATTAATGAAAACTAACTGGGGTGTTTTGGAGGCTTTTTTTATGCTGTTTTGGGAGCGGAAACGCTCCGAAAACCGCTCCAAAAACAGCACCCAAATAAACCATGTGAACATACCCTAAATGTGAGTCTCTAGGTATTCACAAAGTACAAAAAATGAATACAAAATATCTGGTAGGGAAGTCTGAAATCAGAAATGTAAGCCATATGTCCATACATGTAAATGAAACACGAGACCCAAAATGGTTCAAGAGAACAATACAACTCTCAAAAGCATAGACAATCCTATAAACATGAATGTTTTCAATGCAGGACACAAATCTCAATACTTAAATAGGCAGAACTCCTTAAACAGGTATTCTTACCACATAGATTAGCTTTAAACTTGTAGACAAAGGTTAATAAAGATTATTACCAAATACATTGCTGTTCTGATTTTGCTTTATTTCAAAGCTAGAGTAGATATTATCTCCTGCTTACATGCACAAGCTTCCCTAGGTCACTGACCACTTCTGTCTAGCTCTGACTGAGATGGTTAAGAGGGTAATATCACTCCCGGGTGTTTCTTATAAGCAGCACAGGAGCTTGTTTATCCCTTTTACTGACAAACTTTAACCCTTAAGAGCTATGTAGCCTTGTGCCCTGCTGTTAAAACCCTTCCATCACCAATGTCCTTCTAACAGGCTCAACTAGGAATAACAGAGTTGGTATGCCAATCACTGCTATAGAACCGCCCACAGCCTCAAGAAGACTATGGCTCTAAGAAACATTCTGATAAGAAAACCCTTTTAACCCCTTCCTGACATTATAATATAGCTCTTAGGGCCACATGTATGAAAACTGGTCTAAAACTCCCTTTGTTGCCCATAGCAACCAATCAGAGCACCCCTTTCATTTCATATAGTGCTCTGGAAAAATAAAAACTGAGCTTTGATTGGTTGCTATGGGCAACAAAGACAGTCTTACTACTAGACGGTTTTCATACACAAAGCCCTATGTTCACATTACATGGATTTGTACCCTTTTTACTTGCCTTGGCAGCAGCTGCCTGACACCGGCGGCTACAGGTAAGTTTATTGTCAAAAAAAAATTCTAAAGTCCTTTTCCATGTTAATTTTATTTAGTCTTTTATATAAATTAACACATCTACTTCTTATCACACTCAGAGCTGATAAAATCACTTTTATCTCTTTAAGGGTATGTTCAAACGGGGTAATTTCGGCGCGTATTTGCGCTCTAATACGGGCGAGATGCGCGTCAAAATTACGGTAATCCATAGTTCTCATAGAGAACTATGGATTACCCCTCCTCTCCCCACTCGTATAATACGATCGTATAGCACGCGCGTGGAGATAAGTGACAAGTTATTGTACGTACGTATTGTACGGGCGACGAGTAATGTATGTCAATGGAGCCGGCGGGCTGCTCCTCCCCCCCCCCCCCGCGCCTCGGGAGTACGCGCTGATCGGCACGCGCTCCCGAGACACACGATGTATTGAGGCGTGTACTGTACGCGCCACAATATACCGTGTGAATATACCCTAACAAGGAAAAATAAGCAAAGCAATCTATTTGGAAAATGACTTTATTTACTGTTCCTTACATGTTGAAAGTTAACCTTTTTAATGAGACAACCCTTTTAATATTAAAGGGTTTTTGCCACAAAGTGAGTTCCTTACTTCGTATCTGCTCAGGAGAGAAGATAAACAAAGCATGCTGAGTCACAGGGGAGAGGGGGGGGGTGAGCAGAGAATGAGGAAGCAGGGAGTGTCTGCAAAGTTTACTTAAATAATTACATTACAAACAGTGGATTATCTATACAGCAGACAGCCTCATACACTGCACTTTTCTCCCCAGCCCCTTGCAAGCTCCTTCATATTCCCTGTCATCAGATAAGAAGTGCAAACACGCAAGCGTGGCCAGATCAGCTCCTGGTTGTGTCTATAATGTAAATTTTCAGGAAACTGAGCAATGCTGTAGCTCTCACAGGCTTCACTTTTTGTAATCACATATATTTAGAAAAGTGATTAAATACCCATTTTGGAGGATCCCACGTCAACATTACATCGTGGCAAAACCCATTTAAATCCCCCTAGGGTACTTGAACACTAGGGGGCACAATTTTCATTACACCCTTCTGCATTGTATAAACAATTAGCTCAGTAATCCCGTTAACATAGAACCTTAATGGCACAAGTACGTACCAGTACATCCTGTCTCGGTAAGAGGTTAATGAGTCATGTGAGGTCCAAATCAAATAAACCTATATATCACAGAGCTCCGCTTTTCTATCACTGTCATATCCTGCTACCAGATAGAGTAGTAAAAATCACTATAAATTAGCATTGTCATCTTTGATCAAATTCTTTCAGTTGGAGTTAATAACAAGGATGTTTCCTTTGATGATATGCTTCATAGTGATGATGTGCAGGACTGCCATAAAGCATGAACCAATTAGCCCTAAAGGAAATATTTCACTCCTGATCGGTGGTGGTCAAACGGGATCAATGTTCCAACAAGAACTTTCTGCATCTACATAAGTGTTAATATTACTTTGTCTAAACCTTTTTCTCACTTGTTCCTGCTGTAACTGGATCCTACTCATACCGTATTAATTAATTGTAAGACTATATCTACCTGCTGATAGAGGATGACAGATCACTTAAATCTACACGCAGTAAAGATGAAATGTGGAAGCTGCTGGCATTATAAACTTAATCTGATATACGCACGTGTCAGCCAGAATTACAGAATTCTATTTTTACTGTAGAGGTTAAAAGGATTAATAGCTTGGGTTTTAATTCAACACCCACTTGCTATATGTCATTTAGAGGAGACGGTGCTTATCTCCTCATCTAAATTAATATCCTGTGTAAATTTAGTGAAGACTGGACTAATAGCTCAACCCCAGAAGCCAGCCATGAAGCAGAACTAGGGCTTGTCCACTTATGTAGATAAGATCTCTTATGTCCACTTATGCAGATTACAGTATTGGCAGTTTCTAGTCGTTAGATTATTAGGGCCAGTTCTCACACTGTGGCTACCAGTATTATGACTGTGCCTGTTCAGGCCTCAGCGCAGTCCTCTGCCCCAGAGACTGGGCTTTTGGACATGATTCTGTGCCTCAAATATATGGTTTTCTACAGTCAGTCTGAACTCTGCCTGATCCAAGCACTTGCTGTGTGGTGATTGACAGTTTTCCACCACACCCGCCTGGCTGCTTCTGCTAGCCCTGGCGCTGGGCTGCAGATGGTTTAGGCCAGGGGTGTCAAACTGCGGCCCTCCAGCTGTTGGGAAACTACAACTCCCATCATACCCACTGTTATAGACCATATAAATGCATGATGGGAGTTGTAGTTTCCCAACAGCTGGAGGGCCGCAGTTTGACACCTGTGGTTTAGGCAGAGTGGTGATTGACATTCGACTTCACCACTCATCTTTCTTCCCTACCAGCTTGAGTTCTGTGTGGTTTGTATGTCAGTGGGCTGATCCAAACGCACCTTGGACTGGGACTCTGACAGGGTTCCCCAACTCCAGTTCTCAAGGCCCACCAACAGGTCATGTTTTCTGACTTTCCTTAGTACAGCTGCACAGTGCATTGTCAGTGCATTCTGTGGGAGACAGGAACCAAACACGTTATCCAGCACACGTCCATTCCAATCCAGTAAAATATTTCAACATTTATTAGTGAAAAAATGTTAAAAGTAGTGCAAAAAGCAAAGCAGCAGCAAGTGGATATGGCCAAAGACAACAACTGGTCTAAAAAGCTGACGCGTTTCGGGCAACTAGCATTGCACCCTTACTCATAGCATGCTATATTTTTCACTAATAAATTTTACAATATTTTACTGGACTGGAATGGACGTGTGCTGGATAACTTGTTTGGTTCCTGTATCCTCTTAACCGCTGCTTGAACGGATTTCCTTGCACAACCATAGAAATTTGGAGCTGGCTACATTCTTACTACCTATTCTGTGGGAGATCCTGAAAATATGACCTGTTGGTGAGCCTTGAGGGCGGGAAATGGGGAACACTGCTTTAAGTAGACCGCTTTGTCTCATGGGACTTTGCTTGTGATAGTCTCTTTTGGCTTGAGTTAGCTTTGTATATGCTCTTGTATTGCTTGGTTTTTTGATCCCATTGCCTTTCCTTCTGACTTCCACTTCTTGCTGCCGGCTCTGTACTCATTTGCTATCTCCGGTTTGACCCATTGCTGCCCAACTATTCTCTATTGTATTTGTCTGTCTTGTTTTGTTAAGTGTTTCACTTAACCAGTGAAGGGACCATTGTCTTTTCCTGTCGCCCTATCTGGATCCCAGCGCCCCTCCCAACCAGGTGCAGAAAAAAATCAACCGCAAAATTGCGTGGCTATTGAGAATCAAGAATTCCACATTTAAAATTATTCTTTTGTAAATGATTTTTATAAACAATAGAAGCTTATTACTATACAGAATTACCATACTGTATTGGTTCGGTGGATTCGCTGGAGCACCGCAGGCGATGATAGTTAAGCCACGCCAGGGAGCGGAGTCTAAGTAGCCCCCGGTATTCACAAGAGCCCGCCGCAAAGCGGAATGGACTTGCTGCGGCGTGAGGCTACCAGGTCGCTACCCCTGACGTGACTTGCTTGCGATGGCGGCCGAGGTTCGTGGTCAGAGACGGGCAGATGGTCAGGGCAGGCGGCAAACTGGCAAGGTCAGGAAACGTAGCGGAACGGACTGGTACACGGGTAATCAGACAGAACTCCAACACTCTCAAGACAACGGCAACGCACACCAACAATCTGGCAGAGAGTGCAGGGGGCGTGAAAAATATATAGGACCAGCGGCCGGCAATTAGCAAATTATCGGCGCGCTGGCCCTTTAAATCCAGAGAAGCCGTCGCGCGCGCACCCTAAGCAGCGGGTACGCATGCGGCGGTCGGCACAAGCAGGAGCAGGGAACACAGGAGCGTGGACGGGTAAGTAACTAGGCGCCGCAGCCAGGGCAGCAGGGGGATGGTCGCAGGCGGCTGCGGCACCCGCGACGGACCCCATGTCATATACACTTACATGTCCAGGTAAACTAGATCCAAAGCTAAAAAGCAGACAAGTACGATTGGCTGCACATTCTATCCAAGGGATAATTCAACTTTTACTAGTACAAAATGACAACTACAAATTATCAACAAATCCAGTTACAATATGAAACACCAATAAAAATGTAATGAAATGGTGTTTTTCTGTTGGTGAATGAATTAGACTGCAGGTGGCTGGTTCGGCACCCGGACTCTTCTTCTTCAAAGCTATGCTGTTGTGAGGGAGGCAACATTTGGTTTAGCATTGTCTTGCAGAAATATGCAAGGCCTTCCAAAAAAAGAGACCTTGTCTGAACGGAAGCATATGTTGTTTGAAATAAATTTAGAATTTTTATGGACAAGCTGGATCAACATGATTTTTTTGCCAATAAGCCATCATCATAGGGCCTCAGGGTCACACAAGCCATTAATGTCATCATTGAGGGACAGATGGGGGACACCAGAGCTCCAATGGTTGGTAACAGGAGAGGTAAGTACTGGTTAAGTTTTTTTCTTCTCTGTGTCAGGGAGTGGGCAAGTTTTTAAAAGAAATGGAAGATTCCTTTAAAAGTTATATGAATATGGTCATACAGCCCTGTATACGTGTAATTAAATAACTTTTGCATTTGTATTTCCATTTAGGGTCCAGGTAAAGCTGGCACTGACTTTGCACTTGATTGTGGATCAGGGATTGGAAGAGTGAGCAAACATGTGCTCTTACACTTTTTTAATAATATTGAGCTGGTGGACATGACAGAGTCCTTCTTAGAAGAAGCCCAAAACTATTTGGAAGAGGAAGCGGATCGGGTGGAAACACTCTATTGCTACTGTCTACAAGACTTCACACCCACTCCTAGAAAGTATGACGTAATCTGGATGCAGTGGGTTTCAGGTTGGTGTGATGCTCAATTTATAACATGCAGAATATAAAAAGGCTCACTCTTTGAATAGTGCTGTAAAAACTTTTTGCTCTATTTTCTATATTATTTTTTTCTCTCACGTGTTTACTCCAAGCAAACTTTGTGGACAGTGTTGAACTGGGGTGCATAGAGCCCACAGGTGGATTTGACTCTAGGGCCCCACCAGTTGAGCAGTTTCTGGGTCCACTGGTGGAGTTTATATTAGGGGCCCAGCCTACAGCTACTGTAAATGACTGTACATGACTCTTATAGTCTGCCTCTTGCTTTTTGCTTTTCATTCTATCCTTTCTTACCTCTTCTGAAGATGTATATGCAGTAAAAAAAAAACAACACCCATTCTCAGGGGCCCACCGGGGGGTTGTCCAATTTCCCTGTGGGCCAGTCTGAGCCTGAATATGGATCACATAAAAAGATCACTTCAGTGCTTAAAGGAATTGCCCTTTTTCTGTATCAATTAGGCTTACTATAGGTAATATTGTGCATATATAAACTTTATTGATATAATGTGTTTAGTGTTTGTGTGTTTTATACTTTTATTTTTATTACTGTGTGTACAGCAGTGTTATGGATGAAATGTCTATTATATGTTATAGTATGCTATGCTAGCTTATGCAGCAAAGTTAAGATGGTGCCTATGTCCAGGACAACACCCAGGAACCAGTCTTCATCCGGACATGAGAAAGTAGACCAAAAAAGGAATGATTAATGGTCATAATAATGTGGCTTGGTGATAGAACTTATTTCTGACAATCATGCTTTAAAAGGACATATGCTTCCTGTGCTGTTTCCTCTTTTTTGACTCTATATAATCCGCTATAACTAGGAATAAATGAGGAAGTTTTTACTCTGAAACCTGAGCATGTCAGAGAAACTTCTTGCTGTGCGCGCTCAACTAAATATATTCTAATTTGGAACCAGGTAGACAACATCAGAGGTATCGATTGAGTACCTATCCAAAACAGCAGTAAGTGATGATGTATAACCATGTACTGGGCATGCGCGCTAGTCAGACAGCAGGCCCCCAATTCTATAGTGTAGCCGTCCGCAGCCCTCCCGAAACTAAACATAACACTATACAGAGTAGTGTGATGTTTCATTAGGGGAGCGCTGTGGGTGGCTACACTATAGCAGCGATGGCCTCCTGACTAGCGCGCATGCTCACTATTCAGCAGGCCAGCCGGCTCTATTATAGTGCTTACAGTAAGGCTATGTTCACACAGCGTAATTTCACACTCTAATACGAGCGAGATGCGCACCGAAATTACAGTAATCCATAGTTTTCATAGAGAACTATGGATTACGCCTCTTTTCCCCGCTCTTACAATATGATCGTATTGTACGCGCGGGGAGATAAGTGACATGTCACTTATTTGCGGCGCTTTTGCGCCGCGAGTAATGCATGTCTATGGCGCCGGCAGGCTTCCGCCTTCCCCTACGCTGCGGGAGTATGCGTTAATCAGAGCGAGCTCCCGAGAAACACAATGTATTGCGGTGCGTACTGTACGCGCCGCAATACATCTTGTGAACATACCCTAAGGGATGACATTTGAAATGGAACTTCATCACTCACAGCCATACACAGTATTTACAGTAATAAAAATAATGGCATGAAACACACAAACATATTACATCAATAAAGTTTATATATACGCAATCACCCATAGTAAGCCTAAGTAATGCAAAAAAATAAATAATCGGATAACCCATTTAAGGGAAAAAAGAGATGCATATTGATGGAGTTGTCCTACTGTTAAAGGCTATGGATACCTTTGCACAGAATAAAAAACACTGTTCATTTCCTTCCAGAATGCAAAATGTATAAAATTTTTAAATCGTCTTCATTGAAATGTTTTAAATATTTTCCTTTGTAGAGGGAAGGCCATGACCTAGCTCCTGGAGCTGCTGAATTTCATTATATATCCATCCCCTGCCCCTGACATCACTCTCTGCTCTTCCCCTTCCTCTTCTCTGTGTTTAGAGGTAGCAGAAGGGAGGAGGAGGAGAAGGATGTACATAGTGAATCCCAGTGAGGAGAGGGTGGAGAGCATCCCAGGAGGGCAGCTTACACAGGAAGGCTCACACAAGGCAGTGTAGGGGAGAATCACTTAGGGGGACACATATGAATAGAGCTGTGTCAGTATTTTGTGGCCAAAAACCTGCTGTAGCCCTATTCAGTATTTTGAATGCACCAAGTCTATGGGGGCTTGTTGCACCAGATTTGTAGGATTAGATACTTTTATGATTGTGTAATGCTAAAAGAAGGAGCAAAACTGTCAGTACAAGTCAGACCAAGTTAAAAGTGGTCTGACGGAGGCCAAAGTTGTCATAGATGAATTAGAATTGCCAATAGGGCCAAAAATATCAATTGTTTATAAACTAACACCACTAAGGTAATAAAAAAAACTAATTTATGATAATTATGAAACTAAATAAAATTAAATAATATAAAATTAATATCAAATTATTTAATTTGCCAAAAATCTACAATTGTCTCATAAAATTAATATTAAATAATATAAAATAATTAAACCAATACAGCATCTACTATAACTTCTGAGTCGGGTATTTACGGAGTTAGCTTGTATTATCAGTGATTACAACCACATCACAGAAGACTAGAAAGGAAAGAAAAGCATTGCCATTATGATTTTCTGCAGGCGCCATTACAGGTTTGCGGACACCTTAAAAGGGGTTTTGCCACGATGTAATGTTGACGTGGGATCCTCCAAAAAGGGTATTTAATCACTTTTCTAAATATATGTGATTACAAAAATTGCAGCCTAAGAGCTACCGGCTGCCTTAACTGCCCTTAGTTACTTAAAAACTTCTATTAGATACGACCTGATGAGCTGTTGGCCGGGCTTGCGCAGAGCACACTTATCTGATGAGAGGAAGCGTGAAGGGGCTGTGGAGAAATATGTTGTGTTTTGTATACAGAATCCACTAGTTGTAATGTGATTTGAGTAGATCCCTGCTTTATCTGATGATAGGGAACATGAACGAGCTTTCAAGCTGCTGTGGAGAAAAGGTGTTGTCTTTTGTATACAGAATCCACTAGTTGTAGTTTATTTCAGTGAACATTGCACACGATCCCTTATGCATGGCTCTGTGCTCTGACCAGCTCTCTCTCTCAGCTCAGCGTGGCTTTGTTTACTATTGCTTCTTAGCAGATAAGGCACGTCCTGGCAAAACCCCTTTAAGGTGCTAAAATGTAATAATGAACCGCAGTATGACAGGTTCATACATACTGTCACATTCTACAGTGCTCTAAAGCGATTTAGAACTGGTGTGTAGGCGGCAAATTCGCCCTTAGACTTTGTACAAGTGTAGAGAGAAAGCAGAGCACCCATGGCAAACTTTTGACTTATGAACACACATAGAGGCAACAATAAAGATGTATTACTAGAGGGAAACTTATGGTAGTCACATTCACATGTTAATTGTTTTTATGTTGAAGGTGTCCATAACCCTCAAAGGGGTTGTCTCACTTCATTGTTTAATATTAACTCAGTGCTGTTTTCTTGGTTTCATTTTGAATTTAGGGGCATGTTTAATGGCTTCTACTAGGCTGCAGTAGAAGCCAGGTTGTACTATAGAAACCAGTGCTGGCACCTCTCAGGAGGGCATAAAAACAGGTCTGTACTATAACACCAGTGCGGGGGCAACCTATCTAAGATAGAATAGGTCTGGTACAGCGACCTGGACTGATGAACCCTACAAGGGGGAATTGGGAAATTTGGGTAGAACACTGTTAATAGACACATATTGCAAAGTGACTTGTTTGTGCAAGATCTTTAACATAAAAAGCAGTTGAAAAAAGCAAGTAGTGAAACAACCCCTTTAAATATTCTATTCATTGTGTAGATCATAAATCTTTACCATTTACACACAGTGAAGAAACGATCTACTGAAGAATTATGACACATATTACAGCGCCATCTGATGTTCAAAGTGTATTGTAATGTGGGCGACCACCTCATAAGTGTACTGCTGGTGGACACACTTACTGATAATTGTTTATTGAAGAATAGTTAAAGGACATAGCATCCTGCCCTGCTTGTCAGGAAGGGAACATAGTTTTGGAGAATATTTAACGATTTTACTTTGCAAGTAAGAAGAGACTAGATTGTCAGCTGCCAGAGGGGGGAGAAGATTGATTCTTTTAGAAGTTTACCCGTAACAGCACCAAAAGAAATACCTGGAAGCTCAAAAATGATTAAAAGTCAACTTTTATATACCGGAAACACTATAAATTACTTGAAAACAGCTATTAGCAGATATTTGGTATAGAAATGGATCTCACGATAACCCCTTTAAATGTAATCCATGCTGTCAATACAAAATGCTGAGATATGTTACCTGTGATGCTTGCATTTTTCATATTTAATAGCACCTCACATTATTTAACTCAATTACATCAATAGTCAGTACCCCTTGGATTTGTGGGTGCATAGTTTTTCGGTATTGTATGGTATATTTTACAGTGAGCAGTAGATTGACCAGTTGACAGTTTTACCATAAGACTAGCTCTTTTTTAGGTTTGTTACTCTCTAATATTTTGCTTCTGTTTTTTCTTTTTCAGGTTACCTGACAGACAAAGATCTCCTGTTTTTTTTGTTACGCTGCAAAAATGCTTTAAAAGAGAATGGGGTTATCATACTGAAAGATAACGTAGGAAGAGAAGGCTGCAGACTGGATCCCATGGACAGCAGTGTGATCAGAGACATTCATATAATTCGAAATATCAATGAGAGGACTGGGATGTCAATCATTGCAGAGGAAAGACAGCCAGGCTTCCCAGAGCTATGTGTTCCTATCTGGATGTTTGCAATACAGTAGACATTTACTATTCTTAGGGCTTCAAAGCAGCAAATACTTATGTAAACAATAGGGAAAGTCTCTTTACTGATATTCCAGGCTTGTAAAAACCGTTGTATTAATAATTACAAGTTAATGAATGCTGTGTGATCCTAAAGGGCACTATGTACAGTAACGTGATAATTACACTGTGTATTATTATATCCTAATTATTATTATTTCCATAGTAGAAGAGTGAAGAAATCAGGCTCTACCTTTTCGAGGCTAACTGAGTATATTTGATGGTGAGCTTTCGAGAGTGCTAGCTCTCTTCTTGAGACATGATGTTATACAAGAAACTGAAATTTCACAGACTATTTATACACAAAAGACCTGGACCTTCAAAGAAACGTAGAATCTTTAAACATAACAAAATGCAATAAGTAGAGAAGTTATTTACAAAAGGTCAAGAAATAAACAATCTGGAAACTTGTGAGGCGTGACAGGAGGGATCAGTAATTATTGCTCGTATCTCTTTGCTCTCAGGTGTGATTTGTGGCTCTAACAGTTCACATATAGCTTGACATGAAGGTAGCATGGATATTTAGTCTATTTTGCAGAGTTTTAAATATTTGCATTAATTTAAATTCCCATTCCTTCCTCTCCCTCTGCGTCTTAAAGTGTCCCATTAAAACCACAATCTTCAAATCTTCAATACAGTGGTCCTCTCTGGAGAAGTGTGTGGCCACTGGGAGATCAGTTCTGCTGGTATTAATGGTGAATCTGTGTGAATTCATGCGCTGACTGAGTCTCTGCCCTGTTTCCCCCACATAGAGGCCTGTGGTGGGACATTGCACACACATAATCAGATACACCACATTGCTAGACCTGCAGGAAAATATCCCCCTAATTCTATGCACCTGCTGTGACTGTGGGACAGGCACATCCACACTGCCAGTGGTGTGGATGTGCCTGCAGGTCTTGCACCTGTTCTGCAGGCAGTGTGAGGTGCCATTTTCAGTTGGGGCCTGCAGGGCGCTCAGGACAATAATACGCCGCAGGTTTGGTGGTTGCCGAAAGGAAAGGAGAGGGGGGACTGGGAATATGTGTTTGAGTCTGTTGTCCCTATGTAGCACAGGTTGAAGTTCCTTGGCAATCTTTCGTAGGATCTCCAGCTGTGGGTTGTAGGTGACAACTAGGGGCACTCGTTTTTCCTTCTGGGTCTCTTTGTATGTGAACGGCAGCTGTTAACAGAGACATTTTAAGACACAACGGGAGAGGAAGGAATGGGAATTTAAATGAATGCAAAAACTTAAAACTCTGCAAAATGGACTAAATATCCATGCCAGCTTTATGTCAAACTATGTGTGAACTATGAGAGCCACAAATCACGAACTGATGGCTAAGAGACAACAGCAGGAGTTACTGACCCCTCCATCACGCCTCACAAGTTTCCAGATTGTTTATTTCTTGACCTGTTGTAAATAACTTCTCTACTTATATTGCATTTTGTTATTTTTAAAGATTCTAAGTTCCTTTGAAGGTCCATGTCTTTTGTGTATAAAAAGTCTGTGAATTTTCAGTTTCTTGTATAACATCATGTCTGAAGAAGGGAGCTAGTACTCTCGAAAGCTCACCATCAAATATACTCAGTTAGCCTCTAAAAGGTATCACCTGATTTCTTCACTCTTCTACTACTTTCTATGGCTAACACGGTACAACATTATACTACTATTATTTCCATATTAATTTATAACATTAAAAATGATTACTTCTATCATTAGTGCTTAATCATGTCATATTCTGTCTTAACACAAGCTAAATATACCATTTAAATGGATCTATTAGTGAGCAATAATCTGTAGAATAAATAACAAGTACTGTACAGCTGAAACCAGAAGTTTACATACATTACATAAAAAGACACATATACATGTTTTTCTCACTATCTGACATGAAATCAGAATAAACTTTACCCGTTTTAGGTGAATTAGGAACCAAAATTTTTAATGCATTTTTATCACTTTCTGCAAAGTCAAACGTTTACATACACTGGGATTACTCTGCCTTTAAACAATTTGGGACAGCCCATATGATGATGTAATGTCTTTGGAAGCTTCCGATAGGTTTATTGGCAACATCTTAGTTAATTAGAGACACAGCTATGGATGTATTTTAATGCACACCAGAAACACACTGCTTCTGTGTGTAACATCATGGGGCGTGCTGGAGGCGTGTCGCACCACAACTAATTGTCCTAGATAACAAAAAAATACACATTTCAAAATCATCACTAGTGGTTGCCAGGCAATTGCATGGATTAACATTTCTACATCTTGTCCTAAGATCATAGACTTGTTTTTGTAGCTTGTGGATGGGATATAGGAACCCCCCCACCCCACCCCAGGTAATTTCAGCTGTAATAAAGTTATTCATGTTTTCAAGGATATTCTATTAACCCGTGAATGTGTGCCATGTAGATCTTTTTTTTACCGATGACTGTACTGAGGGTGGAAATTCTCTGAAACTTTCTTTATATGTATAATCCCTATATTTACTATTATTGATTGTCGCCATATGCCTGTGATCCAAAATTTGACATATATTGTATATGTGCAAAATAAAATACATTTTCCTAAATTATCACAAGATGTATCGTCATGAGTTTTGTCAAAACTCAAAGATTAGAAAGTGCCTCAATATGTGTAACACATTAATTGTAAACTGTATTAAACTTCTCAAATGTTTTTAATTAATCATTCTTGTAATTAAATATTCAAACTGGTAATAGAGCCAAACACCAAAGACAATAATAGAAATTCATCCAGATTCCTTCTCAGATTCTTGCAGTATTTGTTCATTACATAAATGTTTAGACCTTCAAATTATATTCTGTAGACACACAAAATACACAGGGGCAGGTTTATCATGACATCTCAACTGGAAATGTGTCGGAAAAAGTTGTGGTTAGTGCTGTCAAAGTCAAATTTGAGCTGACCAAGAAGTTAGACTTAGGTCAGCCTGAGTCTATTTTTGGCAATATTTATAAAATAAAATTTGTTACCATAACCCTAACCCTAAATTGGGGCTATTGTTCGGATGTCACTTCCATATGACATCAACTCCGGTTTAATTTCACATAGGTAACCCTAATGTATCGCTAAGCTGGAATTGATGTCAGGCAAAAGTGACCGCAAAACAACAGTGCTGTGAGACCGGAAAGTTAACCCCTTCTAACCCAGTAAAAAAAAAACACTAATCCAAATTCAGGGTTTGTGTTCAGTGACAGAGATTAGAGCTAGGTTTGTGTGTGGTGCGCCAGGGTGATGGCAGAGGAGAGGATTGGGGGTAGTTGTTATGTCACAATAAATGCAAGGCGTGTTTAGCTTCTACCTGGCGTTCCAGGTGAACGAAGCAATCAACATCCGGATCCGGGTAACGGTGCAACGAAATATTTTTATTGTAGAAAACTTACATAAGTGCAGCAGTACAGAAAGGCTAAAATTAGCGAACCCCGATAACGCATTTCAAGCAGCAATAGCTCTTATGTCACAATAGCTTTAACACCCACGACCTCTCTTGCTTCCCCCTGGCTATAGTACAGTGATAGGGGATGCTGAAAACTTGTATAAAGGTGATCTTTTCTCCCTTGGTGGTTTTCCTCAGGACACACTCCTGACTGTGTTAGGTATTAGCCTCACTACCTGATGGAGGCAGTTTGGAGGTGTCTGTGATGTTACGCAGCAATAACAAGAGGTGAGGTGGTTTTTAAGAAAAATCATTCAGTCTCTTTTACTTCAAGCTAGATTTTGAACCTGGGTTATCCTTCCAGTATATATTCCTTACAATATCACTTTGATAAGAGCCTTTAGCAAGAATGGCCTTTAACTCTCTGTAAACCAGATAAGTACGACTAATCCGCAGGAGCTGACTTGCTTATCCTTTGCAAACTAGGATCATTGTATGGGATAGTGGGTTGAGCTAGGCCTGAGGCAAACTAGGTCTCAACTGACATTGAAGAAAGTAGCTTCTTACTTGTTTTTCATGTACTTCCACTGTATTCTTGACTTCACTCTTTAGAGTATGTTCACACGGGCTAATCTTGTGGCGTATTTGCGCTCTAATACGAGCGAGATGCGCGCTGAAATTACGGTAATCCATAGCTCTCATAGAGAACTATGGATTACGCCTCATCTCCCTGCTTGTACAATACGATCCTATTGTACGCGCGGGGAGATAAGTGACATATCAATTACTTGTGGCGAATATTCGGTGCGAGTAATGCCTGTCTATGGGCCCGGCGGACTGCTGACCACCCCGCGCTGCTGATCAGCACGACTCCAAAATCACCCCGCGTAATTGCAGCTGTACGGTCCTCACCACAATTACGCCGTGTGAACATAGCCTTAGGCTCCCAGCTTTCCCTTTTAGTTATCAGGTTCTAGCTTCTTTTCCACATCCAGGGCGAGAAGTTAGGATAGATTGGACTCTGGACTCTGGTCCAGGGCTGAGCTTCTTGGTTGCATAACACACACCAGAGCCCAAGTGGGAATCTGGTAGAACTCCCACCCCTGCCAGAAAACACAACACCCAGAGCCCAAGTTGGACTCTGGCTGAACACCCCAAAAAACTAGTTACAGGGCCTTTTTATAATCTTTTACTCCCATCGCTCTTTGCTACTACGGTTACCGTTCTTGATTCAGGATTCACAGAGTTGTTAATCCTTAAATGTGACTGATTTCACTCTGTCAGCACAACATTGCATTTCCATAACATTCAAGTGTTCTTACTGATATAATTAACAGTTATACAAAGTAAATGCAAACATTTCACCTAAATTTAAATATTGACCTAAAACGGGGAAGGTTTATTCTGATTTCATGTCAGATAGTGAGAACAACATGCAGATGTGTCTCTTTATACAGTATATGTAAACTTCTGGTTTCAAACTGTGTGTATATATATTATATATATATATATATATATATATATATATATATATTTATAAAAATATATATATTATATTTATATAACAAGGAAACATTTGCAGCAGTCCCAAATGTTGAAAAAAATGTATCAGGGCTTTATTCCATGTCCAGTGGTGGCGACGTTTCGGCTTCAAATGAGCCTTTTTCCACCACTGGACATGTCATAAAGCCGTGATATATTTTTTCATAATTTGGGACTGCTGCAAAGTTTCCTTTGTACCTATGACATGTGTACTTCTTTTTTGCTGGCACCCAATGCTTAGTTTTTTGGAGGTGTTGCTCTTTTTCCATTTTTTATAGATATACAGTATACAGTTTATCTATCTTTTATATATATATATATATATATATATTTTTATATATATATATATTTCTATATATATAGTGTGTTTATATATATATATATATATATATATATATATATATAAAACACACACACACACAGGTGGTCCCCGGGTTATGAATGGGATAGGGCCTGTAGGTTTGTTCTTAAGTTTAATTTGTATGTAAGCCGCCACAGGTATATTTCTTAAATGCAACTCCAGCACAAAAGGCATTTTTTTTAGTTTTGGATCGTGCAGGGAAGGTTTTACATTTGTTTTACTGTCTGTATCCCTGTTAAGAAGATTTCACCTCATTTTCACTTCATGTGCTGCTGTGGCATGCTGGAATTTGTCATTCTACAGCTACTATCTACTGTGGAATATGTAACTACAAGTGTCAGCATGCCCCATAAGTCTCCGTTTGTAACTAGTAGATGAACGTTAAGTCGAACGTGTAAGTCGGGATGCCTGTATATATATATTTTTAAAATATATATACTTTATATAATATATATTATATATATATATATTATTATATATATATATATATATATGTTATATATATATAGATGTATATATATATATTTTGATGGTTGTTAGCATGTATTACACTGACTCATGTAATACACCGTAATACTTAATATCGCAATGCATTATACAACCACTCAAGGTAGTGCATGTTACCAAAAAATATTAAACATTTTGCAAACTGAGAAGAAACACAAAAAAATTAATTGTTACTATATAAAAAGTAAAATCAAATCACAAATTTGCATAATTGGTATTGATGCATGTGTAACAACACCAAATATGTTATCACATTATTTAACCTACATGATTGATGCTGTAAAAATAATCAATGCAAAACTTTCCATTTTTTGGTTTATTTTTGGTTTGGAAAAAATAACATTAAAAGTACCGTATATACTCGAGTATAAGCCGAGTTTTTCAGCACAAAAAATGTGCTGAAAAATCCCCCTTCGGTTTATACTCGAGTCACTGTCGGCGCTCGGGCGCTGCGATGGCCCGGGTGCCGGCAGGGACACTTCTGCTACATGCGTCTCCTCAGGGAGCGCATATAGCAGAATCCTGAGTAAGCTGACAGCGACGGGCACTGCCATGGCCCGTGCGCTGTCAGCGATCTCTTCCCCTATATGCGACTCCTCCGGAGCGCATGCAGGAGAAGAGATACCACTGCTGTGCAGAGAGCGAGCGCTCTCTGCACCGCAGTGGACTCCGGACGGGCGCAAGCAGACTTGCGGCTGTCCGGAGTTTCCGGCACAGGCAGCGTGTGTCTTCACACTGTGTGCGCGGCCTGATGACCTCACACGCCTGTGACGGAAGGGCTTTAGGAGAGCGCGCGGGAGGCCGACAGCGAGGAGGTAGAGCGGCGAGGGACCGAGGTAAGTGTTTGTATTTGTTTTTGTTTTTTTTATAACCTGCCTATTACCTGCCTATAACCTGCCTTTAGGGAAAATATACCCGCTATACCCTAACCCAGAAGGACATATACCTGCCTATGGGGACATATACCTGCCTAAAACCTACCTATAAGGACATATACCTGCCTATACTACCTATAAGGAATATACCTGCCTATAACCTGCCTATTCCTGCCTATGGGGACATAAAACCTGCCTATAACCTACCTATTAGGCATATACCTGCCTATACCTGCCTATTCCTGCCTATGGGGAAATTATACCTGCCTATAAACCTACCTATAAGGACATTATACCTGCCTATAACCTGCCTATTCTGCCTTTTGGGGACATATACCTGCCTATAACCTACCTATAAGGGGCATATACCTGCCTATAACCTGCCTATTCCTGCCTATAAGGACATATACCTGCCTATACCTGCCTATGGGGGGACATATACCTGTCTATGGGGGACAATAAACTGCCTATGGGGAACATATACCTGCCTATGGGGGACATTAAACTGCCTACACCTGCCTATGGAGGACATATACCTGCCTATAACTGCCTATGGGGGACATTAAATTGCCTATGTAATTTTATTGGTATCCATTTTTATTTTTTAAATTCACCAGTAGCCGCTGCATTTTCCACCCTAGGCTTATACTCGAGTCATTCCACTAAAACAAAGCCCTTAAAAAAGTTGTGCAAAATAAGTAAAAAAAACATCAATACATAAACATATAAATATCATATACAAAATATATATTAAAAAAAGTAGAACACATTTTTCCAGTTCCTCCACTGAAAGAGTAAGGCCTTGTCCCCACAGCACCAGTCTGCGGACGGTTTTTCAGACGGTTTGCGGTTTTATTCAGGCGGCCGGAGGTAACCGGCCGCAAACTTTTACACGGGCTTCTATGGAAAACCCGCGCAGCAGTCCCCACTGCACGAGTTTTCCCGCCCGGCGGTTTGCCGCCGGCCGCCTGAATAACATTGTACTTGTTCATTCTTCCGACCGGTTTTCGGACTGAATATGGGAACAAGTGAATGGGAAGGGTGAGGGCGCAGAGAAAAGCCGTGCCCCTGCAGCCGTGTGCACGGCACCAAACCGGACAAATACTGGTATTTGCCCTGTTTCATGTAAACGGGCCCTTAGGCCGAATCTTTATAGTGTTTGTGCTTTCCATTCGTAGTATCCTCACTGTTTGTGGTATCCATTTGTGGCAGACATCGCTTCTGTGTCCCATGTACAAAGCATGTATATTTGGTAAATAGGGCAAACATAGTCTAATTTGGACTGTGTTTGCCCTATTGAACTGGTATCTGTCAGGATAAATTTCTCCACCAGTACCCTAACATATAATGTGAGGAGGAAGCACAAAAGACTTAATTAAAGTTAATAAATAAGTCATAAGTACCCAAAATGGTGCCATGGAAAAATAAAACTCCCCCTACGAAAAACCAGCCCTTGTACAACTTTGTCAATGGAAACATTATAATGTAAAGCCTCAACACAGACAGTGAACATCAGAAAAGTGGAAATATATTTCAAATGTTTGTCTCTAAAGAAGGTAAACAGATGATGTATGGCTGTAGGAGTGGAGGCATGATGTGTGGGGGTTGCTTTGCTGGGTGCACTGTTGGTAAGACACATTTAACCAGCATCCTGCAGTGACATGCCATTCTGTCTGGTTTTGTTTTGTTGGACTATCATTTATTTTCCAGCAGGAAAAATAACCTAAACACAACTCTGGGATAGGAGCTACTTCATTAAAAAGAAGAGTGATGGATTAGGTAATCCCTATTTGTGAGAAAGGTCCTCTGAAAAAACCCTGATGACAATGTGTTCCTCTAGTTGTACCCTCACCAATTTGCTGTAATCCTTGGGAAAACCTAGCAGTAAATGTTTAGTTTCCCTGCAGTGCCAAACTAAGCATTACACAGTGAACAATAGTGTTGAGCGATTTTTATCGACAAAGTTGAAATCGGCAAGGTTTTTTATGGTGATCGAAATTCAAGATCATGCGATAATTAAGGTTAAATATGTGTATAATCTATTAAGAATCGCGCCTTTTTCGGCGCTTCTGTAATTTTGGCGGCCAGCAAATCAGATTACAGAAAAGAGCAGGGGGAGATGTGTGTGCGACGTCATGACGGGGATGTGTATGTTGCGATTGCTGGAAAATCACATGACCTCGTTTTTACATAGAACAGCGTTTCTGTTTCAGCCTCAGTGGTCTCTAAGGTCTCATAGGGATAGGACCTGCATTCTGCCTGTGGCCAAACAGCTCAGCGAAATTATCTATTTTGCACAGAGAAACCTTACTATTAGCTGTGATCCTTCCAATTTAGTTAATTTCAGGATTGAACATTTTTATTGTTTTTTTAGTTTAAGCTATGAGAATTTTAAAGCAGATCTAACACTGTAAATTCAGGCGGTGGGAGCGGGGGGGGGGGGGGCGAAACACAGACAAGCTCTATTCTATAAAGAACATGCGATAAAGTTCACCCAAGACTTTAGTGTAGACATTGTAGTGAATATCTTTATTATTACACAGTGTGCTATTGAAATATTTCCTGGATATTGGCAGCCTGAATCTTATATTGGTAAAATCATTTCTAGTAACTTCAGGTCTTTGTTAGCTGCAAAAACTCCACTTGTATTATCAGTATACATTTCAGATAGGTGTTGAATTTTTACCATTACAACCTGTGACTGTTGATATTCCACCTTGCACTTAATTACAACCACGCAATCTTGTAGTCAGCACAGGTTGTTTGTTGCCAAAAAATAAGTGTATCATACGAAAACATAACAGGTACGGGTTTTTTGGACTTTTGCGCACCCAGCATGTTCATGCTGCTGCATATACGTAAATCTTAAAACATTGCAATTCTATATTTCACCACTAATAACCTACGTGATATTGAAGGTGCAAATAATACAGTTTATTATATTCAAAAATTAACAGTTACGTGTTTGTTTGACTTTGCGCACTCCGCATGTTCATTGACGCAGCATCTAAGTTAAATCTTAAAACAGCAATTCTATATTCACAACAGGTGAATTCGAAAGGGGCATTATAATTACAGTTAATTTTAGCTAATATCATTATCAGGTACGTGTTTTTTTACTTTTGAGCTACTCAGCACTGGTAATGACGCAGCTATAAGTAAAATCGTATTACATGCTAAGGTTATATGCTATCCACTGGTGAATTGGTAAGGTGCCAAAAAATACAGTTTATTATATCAAAACATAACAGTTACGTGGGTGTTTTTTTGACTTTTGCGCACCCAGCACTGATTCATTGACGCAGCATCTACGTAAATATTAAAACAGCAATTCTATATTCACCACAGTGAATTGAAGGTGCAAAATATACAGTTTATTATATCAAAAACAATAACAGTTACGTGTTATTTTGACTTTTGCGCACTCAGCATGTCATTGACGCAGATCTACGTAAATCTTAAATAATAAGGCAATTCTATTTCACCACAGGTGAATTGAAAGGTGCAAAAAATACCAGTTTATTATATCAAACAATAAACAGTTACGTCGATTTTTTGATTTTGCGCACTCAGCACTGTTCATTGCGCAGCATCTACGGTAAATCTTAAACCAGCATTTATATATTCACCACAGGTGAAACTGAAAGGTGCATAAAATACAGTTTATTTTATCAAAACAAACAGTTACGTGTTTTTTTACTTTTGCGACCCAGCACTGTTCATTGACGCAGCATCACGTAAATCTTAATATAGCAATTCTATATTCACCACAGGTGAATTGAACGGTGCAAAAAATACAGGTTATTATATCAAAAATAACAGTTACGGTGTTTTTTGACTTTTGCGCTCTCAGCACTGTCATTGACGCAGCATCTACTGTAAATCTTAATAACAGCAATTCTATATTCACCACAGTGTGAATTGAAAGGTGCAAAAAATACCAGTTTATTATATCAAACATAACAGTTACGTGTTTTTTGACTTTGCGCACAGCATGTTCATTGACGGCACATCTAGTAAATTTAAAAACAGCACTTCTATATTCACCACAGGTGAATTGAAAGGTGCAAAAAATACGTTTATTATAACAAAAGATAACAATACGTGGTTTTTCTGGAATCTTTTGCCCAGTCCAGATTTGTTGATAGACACCATTGCTCAGTTAAATTTGAATCAGCAATTTTGTTTTGATTAGGGGGATTTGAGAATAGCCTGTGATTTGCCGTCTTTAATAAGAGACTTTCAAAACTATTTCCATACCTCTCAAATTTTTATATTTCTGAACATGGAGCGAATGAGGTGGTAAGCGAGCAAAGAGGGGGGATAGCCATGGAGGTAGAGGTACGAGAGAAGGTGCTCCTTCAGAACCAACTGATGGCGACAACACGCATGCCAGCGGATCGTCAGTTGCAGGACCGTCAGGCCTGTCAGCGTGGGTCAGGGCCCTGTGTATCTAAGTATCGAAACATCGTCGCCAATCTGTCCTTCAGTGGTTAATGCAACCTGCATCTAGCAGTCTTACCTCCGTCCTCGCCATCACGGCCACAAATGTCAGTCATCAGCATCATCACATCCGTCAACAGAGAGCAGCCCAATGTCAATCGTGTACCCCACCACTGTGGATAATCATTGTTCTGAAGACCTCTTTGATGACAAATGCGGTTGGGGTCAGAAGGCATGTAAAAGATCAAGGGATGATTTAGGTCTAGCTCTGACGCCCAGTTACTGATTGCCATCTGAGGAGGTGAAGGAAGCCGGTCAAGCGGCAATATTCCCGGGCGGTCGGCGACGGCCTTGCAGTGCCCCTTGCTTTAGCCCGCGCTTATGATGCAGAAAGTCAGGACGACCAAGTCACCTGTGTTGTTGATGATGATGATGATGACGACATTGCGGATTCCATCCTGGTCTTTTCCGCAGAATTTGCTGCGAGCGCTTCATCAGTGGACGTGGAAGGAAGCGATGGGGTAGTGTCAATACGGGTCCAGCACAAAAAGGGAGAGGCGGTCGCAGAAGTCCGCTGATATGATTCGCCAGCCACGGTCAGCGCAAACCCCGCTCCTAGCTTATCGCCGTCAAAAAGGTCCAGGACCTCTCAAGACTGGGCCTTCTCTGAGCAAGCCTCTGATTCACCAGCGATGTCATATGCCGACCTTTGCGTAACGCATAAGTAGAGGCAAGAACTTAAGTGGTTATCCACCACCAACATGTCTAGTCCACATGCAGCGAATGCATGGAGATTTGAAATGGAGGGGAACTCTTGCCAAAAAGGCCAGACGACCGACGAGCCTCACAACCACTGTCACACCCTCTTGTCTTCGCATCTCCTCCTCGCCCCACCAAGAGTTCACTCAGCTGCCCATGTTCCTCAGAGTCATGATCAGGGATCAGCCTCGCTTTCAGCCGCCACCGTCGTCCCGAGTACCACCAGCACCACAGGAACCCATCCTATCTTCTCTTCCGCCAGTTTGACGACTGCACGCCGTACAGCGAGCCAGGTCTAGCAGCCAGCCTTCCTGTCTTCAGGTTTGGGAGCAGAAGAAGAACACTTTAACCCAAACCATCCCAAAAGCCAAAAGCCTGAACGTCGGCATTCCAGGCTTTTTGGCCTTGAATGTGCCTTTCGGTCTGGTGGGGACACAGATGGGTACGCCATGTCATGGCCACGCTTGCCCAATACCAGATTCGTGCAGGATTACTTTGCCAGAAAAGCCGTCCCTGCCCTGGCAGCCACGATGTCATTAAAAATTTCAAGCGAGGTTGTCTGCTTATCTGTGTCCGGAAAGTCCATCTGACCACCGATCATGGACTAGTAAGCACGGCCAAGGGCGCATATCTCTGTGACGCTCACTGGGTGAGCTGGGTGGATGCTCTGGAGGGTGCCGGTGGCTCTCAGGTCGGGCACGCTCTTCAAAACCCGCAGGGATGGTGCAGGGCTCTTTCCCAAGGTCCTCTAGTGGTACAATCACGTGCCCAGAGACACCAGGCCGTGTTGAAATTAATCTGCATTGGAGACCGTTCCACACACGGTCAGAGCTGTGGAAGGACTTAAGCAACGAGGACCGAGCGCTGGTGGGTGACAAGAACTTTGTGACAGGCAAGTTGGTGGTGCGATAAACGGGCGAAATCTGCTGGCCGCCCTTAAGCATCGGTAGCTGGAGCACATCCCTTGCCTGGCACATGTATGAACTTGTTCGTCCAGAAATTTTCTAAGAGCTTACCGGGTCTGGACTGCTGCTGAGAAGGTCAAGGTCTGAGTTCGGCACTTACGCCGTTCGCCACCCTCTTCGTCGCCTGGCTGTGTTGCAGCGTCAGCTCGGCTCCCCGTCAACCGTTCCATGTTGACGTGGCAACACGCTGGAATTCCACCCTCCACATGCTCAGCGATTGTGGCAGCAGCGCAATGCCATTACGCCGTACGAAGTGGACACATGGCTGACAAGCAGCGGTACGGACCTCGGGGTGTTGAACCACCAGAGAGTGGAGGCAGGTGGAAAGAGCTCTGCACCATCTTTGCTGTTTGAAGATGGCACCATAAATGGTAGTGGCGACAATGCCCTTGTCAGCATGAGGCATTGTGGTGATCTTAGTTCTGGAACGATCGTTGGACACTCTGAAACAAAGGTCCCTGCCAGCGCGGAGGGGAGTACGGACACAGATGCCGGACACGGGAGGCTTTCTCTCCGTTAAATCACAAGGCCCGCAGTTTCACAATTTCATCGGTTCATTCATTAGGCAGTGGTTCGGGGTTTTTTACCACCAAAGGAAAACGCTTGTGCAAGGTGGCGCATCAGCTCTCAGGGTGATCATCTCAGGCAAGTCAGGGTGTGTTGAAGCTGTGCGGAGGCAGTGGAGGAGGAGGAGGAGAGGAGGAGGAGGTATTCCTAGACACGATGTTACCGACGTCACCGCCTTGGAAAGAGTGATGGCGCGAATTTGAGCGGAGGAGGTAAGATTGAGGAAGATCAGTTTGCTTATGCCCCTCGACCCAGAGGCTTGGGGAAATCCAAGGCTCCATCTATCACATGAGTGCTTGGATGCTCCATTTCTCCAACATGGATCCTCGCATTAAGAGCATCAAAATGAACAACAGTTACTGGGTGGCCACCCATCCTGGATCCCGTACAAACAAAATCAGCACTTTTCCTCCACCCACCCAAAGAGAGAGTAAAATGCAGGAAATGGAGACCTTGCTGATTGATCAACTGGAGACATCTGTTGCGTCTGCTTCACGTTCCCCAATAGTCACGGTGGTACAACATCAGCGGAGTGACAGCAGTAGAGTGCAATTAGGCGTAGCGGCAGCAGCAGGCAGGTGGGCAGAAAAGCCTAATGGGGTGACCACCCTTCTGGCAATCTTGTTTACCACATCACCAACGCATGCAATTGCAGGGCACACATCAAAACACAGGATCAGCTTAAGATCATGATGCACGACTATCTGCGTCTCAACACGATGTTTTTGCATGTAGTTGGACCCAATAGACTTCTGGGGTTCCAAAATCGGACGGAATGGCAGAGCGGCTCGTCAAGCCATAAGAGGTGTTGTCCTGCCCAGCAGCAGCGTCATATCTGGAGCAGGACCTTCAGCACAGCTGGAGAGTCATTACAGGACAAACGCATCCGGCTTTTCCAAAGATATGTGGATCGTTTGGACTTTCATCAAGATGAATCAGGCATGGATCTTGATGATGTTGTGGCCCCAATTGCGATGGTCACGATTTAGTTGCCAGTCTACTTTTCACATCTTTTCAAAACAGAAATGGTTCCTCTTGAAAAATTTTTTTTAAATGATCATTACTTTACTGCAATTTTTATTCTCTTTTCCCTAAAACAGTTCATTTTGCTGGTTTTTGCTGTGAGGAGACTGTAAAAGACAGCACAGGTTTCATGACAAACCGTATTCCATTTACTCACTTTATCTTAAGAAGTTTCGCATTGTCAATGGTTTTGAGGTATGTTGCTGTGAGATACAGCTATAATTATGGTCCTTTGGAACAGAAATGTGGCTTCTAAGTGGCATTTCTCCCTCACAATTTTTAATAGTGGCTGAGAAGTCATATTTATAATTTTTTGGGGTCATGTAGCTGTGAGATACAGCATAATCATGGTCCTTTGTAACAGAAATGTGGCTTCTAAGTGGCATTTCTCCCTCACAATTTTTAACAGTGGCTGAGAAGTTATTTTTTATAATTTTTTGGGTCATGCTTGTTTGAAATGCAGCAATACTACAGGTCCTATTATAAAAAATGTTGTTTCTACAGACATTTGTTCTTCACAATTGACCAAAGTGGCTCAAGGGTCATGCTTTGAACTTTTGGGGGCATTTTGCTTTGAAATGCAGCAATACTACAGGTCCTATTCGAAAAAATGTTGTTTCTAACAGACATTTGTTCTTCACAATTGTCAAGAGTGGCTCAAGGATGATGGTGCTGTCAGAAAACAGGAATAGGTAGGACACTGTTAATGGACACATATTGCAAAATGACTTGTATTTGCAAGATCTTTAACATAACTATCAATCCCTGTATTTAGACAACCCATTTAATACAATGAAAAAAAGAGAAACAAAGACATGGTGGGATGACATCCTATTTTAAAAATGTGTTTTCTAGACTTAAAGTACTAAAAAACTTGCATGTACAAAATAGCTGTTACAAAAATTCCTCTGAATTGTACAAGGGAGGTACATGAAAACTTGACCAGATGTAGGTTATTCAGAGGACCTGGAGTATGGAGCACGGACAGAGAACAAAGCACAGAGACCATTTCTCTCCAGACGTTGAGTAAAATGAGAAAAAGAATGCCAAGATAAAGGGCACCTGGGTGTAAACAGGAGCGTTAACCACCAGTATTTCCAAGTGAAGCTCAATCGGTCCACACTCATACGGAGGGACAAGCGCTACCAGGTATTGACTGTGTACTGAGGAAGGCTGGAGTTCTCACACTTCCGCTTCCGCACTCTGCTTCAGCACGACAGTTTTCGTTTGCTGCGCCATCAGGGTATTTTAACTGCGTGTTACTTAGATGACGGATGCCAGCCTGGGCTCTTATCGCACCCACCGGCCCTGGGTCATGCTGTGGCCCAGGACAGGTATAGTCAATGTCCAGTGAAACGAAAATGGTGGTTGAAAGACTCCTTTTTCCGGCACTTTTTAAATGTGGGGGTCATGCAGGTTTGGGGCTCATGCTGTGGCCAGGACAGGATATTCAATGTCCAGTTCAAGTAAGATGATGGTTCAAATCATACGCCTTCTGGCACTTTTCAATTTGTGGGTGATGCAGGTTTAAGGGTCAGGCTGTGGTACAAGACAGGGATAGTGAATGGTCTGTGACTTTTTTTCTGTGACTTTTATAACCTAAGTGTGTTGCCTAAGTTTGTAGAAACGTATCCATTTGACTGTTGTGGTGGTTAATTTCAGCTTCTCCAGCCTTGTTTGGGTGTAATAATGAAGGTGTTGTTGCTCTCCATAGACTTTAAAATGGTCATCGCTCATAATCGACGCTAAACTATCGAAAAAACCTATACGATAGGGGGCCGACATCGACTATCGATCGATCTCGATAGCCAACGCAATCGCTCAACACTAGTGGTAACACATTTTTCCAGATGGTCATCCACCACAAAACACACATCCTCTGCAATACTCCTAGCACTGTTAACCCTGACCTCTAAGGGCGTACTTGAGCCTGTCGGTTCTATAGCTGGGGCTGGCATTCCCACAGAAGCTAATTTACACTCTGCATTAACTTTAAATATAGTCCTGACAGCCATGACCTCCAGGGGCAGACCTGAGTATCTCTCTGCTACAGCACCTCTAGCCACTTGTTCACACAGCGACACAGTAACTGGAGCTGACTTTGTGCCCCAGCTCCCCTCCCCCTGCTCAGACTGTGTGACCTGGTCACGGATCACAGGCAGGTTAGCTATGTTATTGACATTTTCAATAAACGGCATTGCATATATGTCATAACTATTAAGCTCAGATTTTTTCAAGTCCACATCTCACAGTTTCACCACCCTCAGAACTCTTTCCCAGGCCTAGCAGCATGTCTGGGCCTCCATTTTGTACACCCTGGGGATGATATACATCCTGGACTTGACTGACAGTCTCAAAATCCATGTCATTAATGAGTGGAACATTCTTACCAGGTATGATGTCTGGGTGCAGTCTGGAACTCTCCTACTGACTGTCCATGTCAGCCATGGGTGGGGCTCCACACACCTGGAATTCCAACGCTTGGGGCTGAAAGCTCTCCGGCCTCCTCCTGAGAGGGCAGTCAGGAGCACATTCTGCTGCTCTATGGCACCTCCAACACGGCTCCCTCTGCTGGATGGTGATAGCAGGCTCCTGATGAAATAAGTTGGCCTTGGTAACGGCAGCATCCATCTTGCTCTGCAGCTCCACCTTTTCCCAAAGTTAACCTCTGCTGGTAAGGAATACACAGCCTTTCAGAAGCTGGACCTTTCCTTTCTTTGTAGTAGCCATGGTGGATGCCCTCGGCAACGGACTCTCCTACTTCTGGTTCCACATCCTTTTGTGCCTTTACTATTTCTGTTAACCCCAGACTTGCCAGAATCTTTGCTTTTAGCTTGGGGTAGTCTATGGCTTCCTGAGGGGGGCACATCGCAGTAGAACCTCTGCATTTTTCCAGTGAGAAATGGCCCCAGGACATCTGCCCACTGCTCGGCTGGCAGTCTTTCATGGACAGCAATCCACTCGAAGTCTACAAGGAACGTCACTACATCCTCCCCTGCAGCCATCTTTCTCATGGACTTTCTCATGGACATCCAGGCTCTCTGGTCATCCTCTGCAGTCTCTTTGACCCCGACAGCTTCAGTCAAACGGGCCACCTGTTGAGCCAACAATCTGTTCATGTCCTGTATGGCCTCTGTGTGTGCAAGCATAGATGCAACATAGGTGCTGGCTTGCTGTTTAGCCATCGTTTGCACCATCTGGGCATTTGCCTGCTTGAGGCAGTTAATAAGCTCCTCCATGGCAAAAAAATTTCCGCTCAGGGAATAGTCTCTCCAGACTCCAACAATAACACAGTCCCTGTACTCTCTTATCCGCAGCACTGCATAACATTCAGGCTGTGCCAATTATACCCTTCTCATACCTCCACCATATGTGACAATCCGCTCACATTTGGACGCCCTCCTGGGCCGTCCTGGGGGTACTTCGCTCACGGGATTGCCATCTTTTGTAAACAGTACTGGCACACCGACACCAGGCTTCTTTAAACTGGCCTCAGCCAGCTTTATTCAGGCACAGAATAAAGGTACAGCAAAACAAAGGAAAACATTACAAAATTTCCTTGGGGGCGTCTGGCCACTAACTAAACAATAGTACAGTATGCCCTCAACTACCCTGGGTCTGTGCCTACTGCACAGCAGCCTTCCAAAATGAGTCCTTACAGCTTTCTCTAAAGCCTTTGGGGCCAGAGCCTCTCCCCCCAGCTCGTCTGCTGCACTGCCAGCTCACAGACCACGCCCCCCTGAGTACCTGTAGTAGGAGGCCTCTTATAGCCATCCAGGGGCTGGCCCAAAACTTGGCCTGGAACATGGGGACCTGGCTTTCCCGGAACACCCATCTGCAGCTGTTCCGGGAAAGCCAACCTATAATGGCTGGACATCAGCCGTACTACGTAGAGTGTCAGCAACATTAGGTTGCTGACTGATAACACTTGGCTTCCCCCACGAGACCCGTCCCTCGTGGCACATTTCTTGCATTTCTCCTGCCGTACGCCACCTAGTGGCAGCACCATGCGACCACCTATGGTCGCTCTGCCGCAATATATATATATTTATATATATATATATTCTTGCCACAATGAGGATATTCACAGTCAGCTGTGCCTTACAAAGGGTCAGTATACCCAAAAGGCTGCATATATTTGACCTTAATTATCTGAAATGTAATAGTGGTATATTCTGGTTTGAAGTATTACTTCAATAAAACTACCAAAAAAGAGAAACCCCGAAACTAAAGTACGCTTCCTCTTTCACATATTTTGTGCTACCCAGCAGATGACCATCTTTTTACAAATGAATAGGACTGGCATCTACAAATTCAATGGATTGTTTTCAAGAGAGTGGTCTCAGAAACAGCTGTCACCAACCTGACTGTATTGCCATGTAAGATTGAAATATCTTAAACATTTTTGCCAGAAACCTTTTAATCTCTTAATGACCAGCTACTGTCTTTTGACGGCGGGCGGTGCAAGTCGTTAATCTGCAGCAACCCCTTTTGAGGGGTTTTTCGGCTCCTAACACTAATTGCCGCGGTCTACTGCATAGTCAGAGAGCATTCCCCTTCTTCATCCGGTGATCGGGACTTCGGTGACCGGATGGAGCCTGGAAAACATCTGTACAATCAGCCCTGGGAACCAAGAGAAGCCCCAGGGCTTTCTGTATAGGAAGTCTACCATCAGGACACACTGTGTGCTGCCCTGACTGCTGCCTGTGTCAAACTGACACAGATTGTAATATATTGGCATATATGAATATGCTAATACATCACTAAGTGTAAAAAAAAGTACAATAGTTATCCCTTTATGGTATTTTTTTTTTAAAGTGTAGAAAAAAATAAAAGTAAAATAAATAATAAAATAAAAATAAATATTTAATAAAAAAAGTTATTGTGCATACATTACATAGAAAAAAACAAACATGCACACATTATGTATCGACTGTAATAACCTGTAGAATTCATCCTACAGGTTATTAAGTGTGAATGGTGTAAAAAAAAATAAAAATAAATTTAAAAAAATCCACAGTAATTTATTTGTAAACTTAAACTACACCTCCCCAAAAATACAACTTATCCTGAATAAAACAAATCCTCATACAACTGTGTCACTTAAAGATAAAAAAAATTAATACTGTTGAAATGCAAGGAGGCAAAAACTACAAAATGTACTACTTTTCAGGTTTTTGGCTTAAGGGGTTAATATTGAAGTACAATACAAAAAAATACTTACAGATTTGATAAAATTTCACTGTATTGAAAAAACGCAAATAAGTCAATAGCTAGATAGATAACGTAAATTATAATACAAATCAAGGTCATAACTATAGCTATAGTGGCGACTATAGGAGTTTGGAATGGGAGCAACCAATCAGGTACAAGAACATTTTTGTAGGGAACAAGTAGTTTGGGGCTTTCTGCTTTGCAGCGCTACTATGTGTGTTAACTGATATAGGATGTTATTATTTCTACCATCAATTATTGCTTGATGCTAATTATACTGCAATTATAATTTATTCTCATTAGGTGGTAGGGCCCCATCTCATTTTGCTATGGGCCCTTTGAATTCTAACAACGCCCCAGAAGCAAATGTATATTTTACTTTATCATTAACATGTCATTCTAGTCATTTGAAGGTTGCATGTATTAAAGCTATAAAATTAAAAAGCCAAAATACAGTTAAATTAACGTAATTAATGGAATCTGATATATATATTCTGATATACTGGATTATTGGCTGCCAATAGAAACGCATTTAAGGTTTTTGTGTTAGAGTTGAGAATATCAAGAAGAAAATAAAGTGTTAACACATAATATGTTAGGATAAATCAGAGTATATAGTATTAATTAGTACATCCCTAATTGATTGTAGCACAGGCTTAAACTTCTTGTTTTGTGAAATTCCAAATTATATTTTAGTTCTGAAACAAGTATCAAAATAGTCAACTTTCTAAATGGTCAGATGTCAGATCCCCCCTTTGATTCCCATGGACATTATTGTTGAGACTAGAAAAAAAGAGACAGAACTTGGTTGTCCTATAGTGCCAAAATAAGGTGCAATTTGTGGGGTGCATTACTCACTTTGAGCCATGGAACAAGATGAAAAGTTTTACTTCCCAGTTCAGTGCCTAAAGCTAAACTGCACATCACAGATGTAAGAAAGAACACACCCTCTCCTGCTGCATGGTTTCCAGTAACCATAGGGGAAGAAAGGGATTAAGCGACCTATAAGTTATTGCCCAATTAGCAATAAAGGAGGGTATGTGTTCTCCTTTTATCACATTTAGGGGATATTTTCTTTTCAACTACAGTAATGAAAAGATGAGCAGTTTTAATAGTTAAATGAGGATATTTTCAGATTGGTGCAGACAATGGCATTAGTGACATGTATGAACTGTATACATCAAGCTGAGTAATCCATTGCACACCTCACTTGCTAGTCAAAGTTATGAAGATGATTGCAACAAAAAGGACTCTCCAATAGGAAATAATAGACACAAAATTGAATTAAAGCACTCAAGTAGTCCTGTTCATCATCTGTCATCGATATTTTGGTCATGAGTAGCCTTCATCAGGGATATGTTCTAGTTGCAGACAAGTGGAGCTCTACTTGAACTGTACAGATCCTGAAAACCTATTTTTAGGAAATGTTCATCTCAGGTGCTTCTTGGGTCACACTTTTAGCCACAAACAGGATTTTTTACAAAATGGTACAGTTTGATGCTAAATGACATGAAGGCACTCCTTCTGTTGACCCTATGGGCCACATGTATGAAAACTGTCTAGGTCTGAAACTCAGAGACCCCCCTTTCATGTCATGTAGTGCTCTGAAAAAATGAGAGTGGTGCCTTGACTAGTTACTATGGGCAACAAAGTGAGTTTTAGACCTAGACAGTTTTCATACATGTGGCCCTAAATGTTAAACAAAAGTGACGTCAAGCTGGAAGCAACAGACCAGAAGCATCACATTCAACCTGACTAATTTGCGTATGTGGAATAAAAGATAATTGTCCACAAAGCCCTTCACAAAACTATATATGCATATAGGTGTTTCCATCTCACATATTAGAAGAACAGAATATAACAGAATAGAGAAAAGTGTGCCAACGTGACTGACTCTCTGTTCTGAACTGAGACTTTAGGAGGCCCATTCCTGAGATACCTATGGGTCCCAGAGGGGGACCTATACCTATCAGACATTAATGGCATATCCTATCAATATGCTCCAATGTGTGAAATGGGAACATCCCTTAAGATCTTTTGAATTGGGTAGAGATGATCGAATCTTAAAAATGTTTGAGTCAAACCTCAAACTTTGAGAAGTTCGGTTCGAAGTTTGAGTTGTACTCGAACTTCGAACCCCATTAAAGTCAATGGGAGAAGATGTTCAGGTTCATTTTTATACCTGTACAGGTGAGGAGAAGCTGTTATTACCATCCATAACAGTACACCAACGCTAGGCGCGTTATACACCGGGCACGACATAGATGATATACTGTGCGCCTCCACAACACATAGCATGTCATTACTAGTGTATGTAATGCGCCTATCGCCTATAAACTAGTAATGATATGCTACAATGTGCACAATGTGCCTCGATGGGCGCATTACATACACTACCAATGATATGCTATGTGCTGCAATTTGCCCAATACGCCTAAAAAGGCGCAATGCGCCATTTTAGGCACAATATGTTTACTATGAAAGGTATACCTGACGCTAGATTATTGAGAGGATCGTACTTTCAGGCGCACTTTACACTGATTTAATGCGCCTACAAAGTATTAAAATAGCATGTTGAACGCGATGTAGAACGCAAACATTTACTTGAATGAACAGTTAAATGTTTGGTTCGGTTCGAGTTCTAAAAAATCGTGAAGTTCGACTTGAACTTAACTTTTCTCGAACGGTTCAATCAACACTAGTATTGGATCTTGTGGACAATTATCCTTCCTTTCCTACATTCAAGTTTGTATACAATTTAATATACTGTACATATACTTTTGGAATATATATATGCATTTATGACATACTGATGGTTATACCATCAATACGTGATAGGCATGGGACTCACCTTTCGGATCTGCACCTATCTAGGTAATAGGATCCTTAAAGACTCCATTTAGACTGGAGAGTATTTCAAACTTGTTACTTATTGCTCAATAAGATTCTGTCCAGAATGAGCAATAGGTAACAAGTGTGAAATACTCGCCAGTCTAAATGGAGACTTTAAGAATCCTATTGCCTAGATAGGTGCAGATCCCAAAGGTGAGTCCCATGCCTATCCCAAAAGGATGGTATAACCTATCAATATTCCATCAATGTATGAGATTGGAATACCACTACAGAAATTTTACTTTAATAGCTGTTTAATCGAAAATCACTAAAATGAATCTAGTCTGAAAAGCTCCTGTCTTTCAGTAACTAAGCGATTACTAGCAAGTGTTATTCGTAAATTGTTTAAATCCTTGCGTTTTCTGGAGTCGCTTGCAAAGCTTGCTGTCACAAATGATCGAATGTAGTCATTTCTTAAACAAGAAGCAATAAAGACAAGAAAATTGCCTCATTTAATAACAAAATAATCAGCTACAACACCTGTATCAAAGGAAGGAAGATTCCGAAAACAAATGTGATACTTATCATTAAATGAACACCAACTGCATTAATATAATACAAACACCTTATTTTTAGTTTGATAGTAAATGCAAAAGACCTGCACAATCTGAGAGTTCCAGATTTATCTAGTAGTGATGATATTTGAAGATGCATTTTCCATTTAATTATTCTTGTAATTTGGTGCCCTACAGGTGGCGGGAATGCTGGATATGTATTTTTATATGTTTTCTGGTTTGGTTTATCCCATAGTACTTAATAAATAGGGACCCTGAGATGCTTTTACTCTGTACATGTTAATGAACACTGGAAACAGAAATTTTTCATTTTACAGAACAACAGGGTGGCCTATGATTGAAATAGATGTAGAATATAATTTTGATAAAATTCATCCTTTCACCTACTGAGGACTTATGTTAATCTTGATTGCTTTATTTGCTCAAATATTTTTTTTTAATAATATTAGCATAATACTGCTATAGTAAACTAAATTAGGACAAAGAGGGAAGGAAGGATATTAAGAAATATTATAAATATTAACAATACTCTACATTTTGTAAAAGTTTTTTTATAAATTGTATTATACTACATACACTTACTATACATTGGTGTTTATTCTCCAGTTTGGATGCTTCTCAGCTATTTTATGCATTTTCTTAAACAGTTATTCCCATCTGACTGATTATCTTTAACCCCTTAAGGACATAAACAGTTTTGACCTTCCTGACATAGCCCTAATTTTTAAATCTAACATGTGTCACTTTATGTGAGAATAACTTTTTTACACCTTTATCTATGTGATTCAGAAATTGTTTTCTCATGACACATTGGGCGACATGTATAAACAGGGCTGCGCCAGAATTCTGGCCTCAAAAAGCTGTAGTAGACCAGTTCTATAGATTTATGAACAGGCATATTCCAAACTTTTAGCACGCCAAAGTTTTGGGGCGTTCTCGGGGCGTGTCGCACTACATTAGTAGAAGTAGACACATTTATGATTCTTTGACACCCAAAACTTTGGCGCAGAACAGTTAGCACAGCCAGACCAAGTTAAAGGTAGTCTGCCTGAGCCTGAGTTGTCGTATTGGCACTAGACTGCGCCTGTATGTATGAACTGTAGAAGAACAGGTTCATACATTCTGGCACAGTCCATACTACCTTAAAGCGATTTAGAACTGGTCTATCAGCGATAGAATTTATACATGTCACCCATTGTGCTTTAAGTTAGTAAGAAATTTTGGTCCATAAAATCCTTGTTTGTATGTGAAAAATATCACAATTTCGTGAAAATTTAGAAAAATTTGTCATTTTCAAAGTTCTAAAGTTTCTGCGTGCAAGATACTATTCACCACAAAATAGATTATAATTAATATCTACCATATGTCCACTGTAGGTTGGCATCATTTAATTTTTTTTTTTTTTTTTTTTACGAAATTAGGGGGCTTAGAAATTTAGTAATAAATTTTCACATTTTGAAGAAAATTTACAACAAGATCAGTCCAGTTCTGACGTGATGTGGAGGGGCCTGTATGTTAGATATTCTCATAAATAACTCCATCTAAGAAACTGCAGCCTTTAAAGTATTCAAAACAGCATTTAGGAAGTTTATTAACCCATTAGGCGTTTCACAGAAATTAAAGCAAAGTGGAGGTGAAACTAAAAATTACTTTTATTGCAGATTTTCAATTTTTATCCATTATTCACTGGAACATGGTAGATGTAACCATGGAAATGCAACTTAATAGTGATTCCACCAATTCTGCCGTTTTCAGAGATATTCCATATGTGGCCTAAGTGCGTTGTTTGGCTCAACCACAAGCCTCAGAATAGGAAGAGCACCTACTGGTCTTTGTGTTCTCATTTTCAGTACACCAGAGGTGCAGTGAGTATATCGACCCCACAGGTGTTTCACTACTTTTTTTTAGCATTAGGTTGTGAACATTAAAACATTTTTCCCAGGAATCTACAAAGTTAGCTTATAATGTTTAATTTTTACAAAGAATCCTGGAAAAAAAGGACCCAAATTGTGTTACACAATTTCTTCTAAGTTCAGCAATGCCCTATATGTGGGTGTAAACTGCTGTTTGGGTGCACGGCAGGGCATATAAGGGAGGAAGCTCTATTTGACTTTTGAAATGCAGATTTTGGTGGGTGCCATGTTGCATTTGCAAAGCCCCGAAAGTAACAGAACAGGTAAAACCTTCCAGAAGTCACAACATTTCGGATTCAACACCACTCAGGGATCTCATCTACGGATGTATTGTGTATTTTGGGTGCACAGGCGTTCCATAGTTTTTTTTAGCATTGGGCTGTGAAAATTGGGTGGAGGGGAGCACATTTCCGCCCTTGTTTTTTGGGCTTCACTTGTATAGCGTTCGCTGTGCGGTATAAATGACAAGATAACTTTATTATGTGGGTCGGTACAATTACAAGAAAATTACTTTTACAGAATATAAATGCGTTTAGAAAAAACTGCGCTTTTATGTCATCATAGTCTGAGAGCCACATTTTTTTTTTCTGTGTACGGAGCTGTGTAGGGGCTTGTTTTTTGACGTTTTTATTGGTATCCTTATGGGGTTCATATGATGCTTTGATCACTTTTTATCAAGGTTTTTGTATGATGTTTTGAAAAACATACAACAATCCTGATAGTGTTTTTTATTTTTATTTTCACAGCAGTCACCATGCAGTATAAAATACATGCTAGTTTTTCTCAGCAGGTAAATATGATTACAGTGATACCCAATTTGTTTGGTTAAACATGTAGGCCAATGTAAATAAGGACTATTACCAAATACATTGCTGTTTTGATTTTGCTTTATTTCAGAGTTATAACAGTTCTTATCTCCTGCTTACTTATAGAGGGTTTTCTACGCTGCCAATCACCTCCTCCTGCTCTGGCAGTCCTAGCCAGGATTGTGACTTCACTTCCTGATGTTTAGAGCTAAGTAGCCTTGTGCCCTGCTATTAAATCCCCTCAATTATAATGACACTGGTTGACATGGAAAGTAAAAGAAGTATGAAGAAATCAGATGATATCTTTTGGAGGCTAACTGAGTACATTTGATGGTAAGCTTTCAAGAATACTAGCTCTCTTCATTAGACATCATGTTATACAAGAAACTGAAAATTCAGACTTTTTTATACACCAAAGACACAGACCTTCAAAAAAACTTAGAATCTTTAAAAATAACGAAATGCAATAAAAGTAGAGCAGTTATTTAAAACAAGTCAATAAATAAACAATCTGGAAACTTGTGAGGCATGACAGGAGGGATCAGTAATTCTTGCTGTTATCTGTATGCTATCAGGTGTGATTTCTGACCCTCACAACTCATACATAGTGTGACATGAAACTAGGATGAATGTTAAGTCCATTTTGCAGAATTTAAAATTTTTGCATTAACTTATATTCCCATTCCTTCCTCTCCCATTGTGTCTTAAATTGTGCCATTAAGATCACAATCTGCAAATCTTCAATAGAGTGGTCTTCTCTGGAGAAATGTGCGGCCACTGGAAGATCTGTTCTGCTGTTATTGATAGTGAATCTGTGTGAGTTCATGTGCTGACTGAGTCTCTGCCCTGTTTCCCCCACATAGAGGCCTGTGGTGGGACACTGCACATACATAATGAGATACACCACATTGGAAGACCTGCAGGAAAATGTCCCCCTAATTCTGTGCACCTGTTGGGATTGCGGGACAGGTACACTGTCAGTGGTGTCGATGTGCCTACAGGTCGTGCACTTGTTTTGCAGGCAGGGGGAGGAGCCATTTTCAGTTGGGGCTTTAAGCGCACTTCAGACAATTATACGCCGCAGGTTGACCTGGTGTAAATAACTGCTCTATTTATATTGCATTTTGTTATTTTTAAAGATTCTAAGTTTCTTTAAAGTTCCATGTCTTTTGTGTATAAAAAATCTGTGAATTTTCAGTTTCTTGTATAACATCATATCTGATGAAGAGAGCTAGTACTCTCGAAAGCTTAATATCAAATATACCCAGTTAGCCTCTTAAAGGTATTTCTTCACGCTTCTATTACTTTCTATGGCTAACACGGTACAATATTATACTAATGGAAAGTAAAAGAAATTGATAACACAAATGAAGCCAACCAGCAGTCACATGCAAGTAATGCAAAGTGTGCTTCAATAATAACTTTAGGGACTTACCAATAGATGGTGGATAGCAAGACAGACTATGACAAAGGCACGGATGTAGATGTAACAATAATTGACTTCAGTCTAAAAGCAATACAGCAAACAACACCCTAACCTGTCCCTAGCGACGACTATAGCACGAAACGCCCCTGGCACTATTCCATCTTTAAAGATATCTCTACTAATGTCCTTTAGCTATGCTTTAATAACCAAAACAGCAAAGAACCACCAAAGAGAATCCAGGAAAAAAATAACAGTGAAAAACTGCCATGGAGGAGAACAAAAGCAACAGAGCACTAAAACTGACCAGGACTATAACCAACTGGGAACAGAAAACTTACCAAAACAGGGCTGAATGCCAGAACTAGAATATAAACAGCTCAAAAGTCACATGCTCTCAATATGGAATATTTTGTGCCAGCCACTAGAGATGGGCGAATCGATTCTAACGAAGTGGAATTTGTTTAGAATTTCAGAAAAACTTCGATTTTGAACGAAGTCGAAGTTTGGGTTGATTCGCGGGAACAAAGCGTGTTTTTAATTGATGAAATGGCTGCGAGCACATGGCATTACATGGGGCAAAGAAGTCTGGGAGGAAGAAAGGCGTAGTCTAAATGACATGTGCAGAGATGAAGCCAATCAGAGATCAGCGGAATTCTGTGACGTCACCGCACTATATAAGTCCGGGCGCGAAGCTAGCACTGCTCTCACTGTGCTGTGAAGCTGCTGATGCTGCTGCTGATATCTCATACTAAAGAACTAACTTTTATACAGCGATTTTTGGGGGGGTGTCACAGCTTGTCTCAGAGACTGCTTCTCTTACGTTCTAATTTTGATTTTGTGGAGTATTGGAATTGAAATCCAGTGTGCGTTAAATTCAGCTGCATATACATTTTCATGCTATCTGCTCAGTTCTTGAGCACATTGAATATCCAAGGGTTATCTAAGCCTTTTGCTGTTGTATTCAGTTAAAGAAACAGCGTTTTTACAATCAAAATACCACTTAATTTTTGGCTGCTCATTTCTTATGCGCAATTTAGATCCAGGGGTTAATTAAGTGTTTTTCTGCTGTTGTGGTCACTAAAAGAAAAGGTGTTTTTCAACGCCAAAGAAGAAATTTTGGCTGTAGCATAATTCATAACCGAAGGTTAATTACGAGTTTTTCTGCTGTTGTGTTCCATAAAATACACGCCGTTTTAATACGCTACAAAGCTGGTAATTGTTAGCAGCACATTTCTTTTGCACAATTTACATCCAAGGGTTAACTAAATATTTTTCTGCAGTTATACTCAGTAAAAGAAAGGTTGTTTTTCAACGCCAAAGAAGAGATTTTGGCTGCAGCATAATTCATATCCGAAGGTTAATTAAGCCTGTTTGTGCTTTTATATTCAGTAAAATACACAGTGTTTTTAAACGGCATATACAAGTAAATTTTTCCTGGCCATTTGTGGAGCGTAATTTATATAAGGGTTACCCAAGCTTGTTAGTGGGTTCATTTGGAGTCAAATACAGGGTGTGTATTTATCATATACAGATATCTTCATTAAACAGAGTCTGTAAATTTTTGAACAAACAGTATGTCAGACAGAGAGATAGCAGGCTCTTCACATGCGAGTGGCAGTGGCACAAACATTACTGGAGCAGGCACAGGTCACAGCACAGCAAGGGGACGTCGCAGCAGGGGTCACTCGGTGAGGCCAGAACTGTCGGTGTCATCTAGCGGCCGTGTGTTGTTCAGCAACCCAATGGTTCTTGATTGGTTGACTAGGTCATCCACTTCCTCCCAGATGACATCTGACAACCCCAGCCAAGAGTCGGTGGGAACGTCAGACACAACCCTTAGTTGGCATGGCCCGGGAGCGGGTCAGCGGCCCTCACCTGTCCTCAACCCACCACTGTCCCATCCGGTTCCCTCAGCCAGAGATCTACTATGTGGTCTGGGCTCAGCGCCACTATACAGCGAGGACGAACAATTTGAGGACAGTCAGCAGCTACTTGGCAACGAAGAGGTGGGGCAGACACCCCCTGCTTCTTGCAGTATTGATGTGGATAGTGTCATGAGAGGTTTTTTGGCGATCGGTCAGCCTCTTCATACCAAGACCGTTGAGGCGGACAGCAGTGACAATCAAACACTCATGAAGTATAAACGTGGTGGTTTGAATCCAGTTTCTGCATTACACCAGTTTGTTCAAATGCAGCATATGGAACTTGAACTGAAGGCGACCATTACTACAGCGAATGTTTTAGGTGCTTATTTTGCATTCTGTGCCATTGTTGGTTTAGTTCAGTACAAAACTGGAATGGGACAGAACAAAAAAGAAGCAAAAGCAAATGCTGCAAAACTGGCTTTGTATGAAAAAGGGGAGGCCTTCCCCTGTTAACGGAGGAAAAAGGGGAGGCCCTCCCTGTTACCGGTGGAAAAAGGGGAGGCCCTCCCCTGTTAACGGTGGAAAAAGGGGAGGCCCTCCCCTATTAATGGTGGAAAATGGGGAGGCCCTCCCTTGTTAACGGTGGAGAAAGGGGAGGCCCTCCCCTGTTAACGGTGGAAAAAGGGGAGGCCCTCCAATGTTAACAGTGGAGAAAGGGGAGGCCCTCCGCTGTTAACGGTGGAAAAAGGGGAGGGCCTCCCCTGTTAACGATGGAAAAAGGGGAGGTCCTCCCCTGTTACCTGTTCATCAATTTCCCACTGTTCAATAATTTCCCCCTGTTAATATATGTATTCCTTTTCATCAATTTCCCCCTGTTCATCAATTTCCCCCTGTTAATATATTTATTCCTGTTTATCAATTTCCACCTATTCATCAGTTTCTGTCTGCCTGTGTACCCGACCTTTCTGCTACGTTACCTGACCTCGAATCTCCGCCGCCTGCCCTGACCTGTTGGCCTGACCTTTGACTATGAGTTTCGTCTTACGATTCGGTACCTCGCTGCGCCTCGGCTGCCCCCTCAAGCTAGTCGTGCCAGGGGTAGCGAACTGGTAGACTCCCACCGCAGCAAGTCCATTCCGCTTTGCGGCGGGCTCTGGTGAAAACCGGGACCTACTTAGATCCTGCTACCTGCCGTGGCTATTGGCATTGCTTGCGGTGGTCCAGTGGATCCACTACCGCTGTCCATGACAACATGAAGCAGTGGAATGACGTCATCCTGTAGTCCTGGCGACTGACAAATAACGCATGTCCGCATGAAAGGGCCTGAGCAAACGGCAGGTGTCACGCATGAGCTGCCACTGGCTGACATTAAAATTACACAGGGGTGTACTTCTGTCCGCTTGGATCATCAATAAACCATTAAAAAGCCTTTCTCTGTTCATAGAGTCATTCCAACATATGGAGGCTGGAATTCCACCGTTTTGGAAATGTCAAATATCAGCCTATGTTGGGGGAGGCCGGTGTGCCACTGCAGCTTAAGGAGGGTGAGATTGGTGGTATAAGAACGGCTGAAGTGCATGCAAAGTTTCCTGGCCCTTTTTAGAATGTCTTGCAGACTGATTGCGCATTTCCTCCCGTGTGTGACTTTGTTCGCCCAGGGGAATCATCCTGTCCACTTGGATCATCAAAAATCGTTAATGGCCTTTCTCTGTTCAATAATTTCCCCCTGTTAATATATTAACAGGGGGAAATAATTTCCCCCTGTTAATATATGTATTCCTTTTCATCAATTTCCCCCTGTTTAATAATTTCCCCTGTTAATATATTTATTCCTGTTTTAAACAAATTCCACCTTTCATACAATTTCCCCCTGTTACAAATTTTCTGCTATGTTCCTGTCTGCCCTGAACCCGCCCTTGCCCTGACCTGTTCTAGGCCTGACCCCTTTGGCTAACTACGAGTTTCGTCTTACGATTCTGTACCTCGCTGTGCCTCGGCTGCCACCTCTAGCTAGTCGCGCCAGGGGTAGCGACCTGGTAGGACTCCGGTCGCAGAAAGTCCATCCTGCCTTGCGGCGGGCTGTGGTGAAAACCGGGACCTACTTATACCCCGCCCCCTGGCGTGGTCACTACCACCGCTTGTGGTGGTCCAGAGGAGCCACTACCTGTGTCGTTACAATGGCTGAAGTGAGTGCCAAGTTTCCTGGTCAGTTCTTTGAATGGTACAGAGTCCACCACTTGAAAAGGGAGGGACTGCAGTACCATCAACTTGGACAGGAGCACGGTCAGCTTCTGCACTTAGGGATGGCTAGATGCATACTGATGTATCTTTGCAATCGTCTGCTGGCACCATGAGTGCCGAGGAGCAGGAGTATCTGGACCGGTAGATGATGTAATAGACAGGGAGTTGTCTTCGGCAGAGGTGGTGAAGCCTTGGCTGCCTGAAATGGGAGGCGTGCCACTGGGTGCTACAGCTGTTGGGACAGGATGGACCACCACATCTGAAACACATATGGTGACACTGCATGATGTTGATGCAGGGCCATGGTGCCAACGTTATGTCCCTGGTCACGCTTTACTTTCTGCCCACAGTTTCTACATATAGTTATGTTCAACCCTCCTCTGGGGTCTCGTCAAAAAACTGGCACACCGCCGAGTAGGTGATTTTACCACCAAAGCTCCGCACTGACTGACTGTTACCGCCGCTGACCCGGTGAGCCCCTGTGCCGCTACTTTCTGGGACCTGCAAAGTGGGTGGCCTAAATCGTGGCCGTTTGGCTCCCAACCTTGCATTGCTGCCACCCTGCTGACTCCCGGCCACACTACCGCCTTATGGGCTGCGCCACTGCCTGACACGCAAGCTGCTGCTCTCTTCTCCCTATGAAAATGATGAACCCTTCTACACTGTTGGTTTGGGTCAGCTGACAGCATCACATGGCTTTCTAAACAACCAGTATGCTGATACCACCCAACTTTACATCTTCGGCCCAGACATTAACTCTCTACTGTCCAAGATCCCAGATTGTCTGTCGTCCAAGGCCTCCTTCTACTCCAGTCTCCTAAAACTTAATGTAGAGATAACGGAATGCATCCAGGGCCGGGACAATGGGTAGTCGAGGGTAGGCGACCGCGTAGGGTGCCACTACATCCCAGGGAGAAAAGGGGGCACAAGGAGGCATGGAGTGAACTGAATTTTCTGTTTGGGGGGTACTTTATGCCTTGTTTAACTAGGGCACCAGAATAACTTGTCCCAGCCTCGCCTACTTCTCCCGCCTCCCATGTGTGATCGGCTACATCGATTAGTGTTTGCCTGTCACCGCCGTCCGCCTCAACGGTGTCCCTGTACAAAGCCTGACAGCTCGCAACATAACCTCCTCATTGCAACTCTCCTCATCACTATTTGCCCGCTTCTGCAAGAAGCAGCGGATGTCTTCCCCACCTCTTTGCTGCACACTGTCCTCAAATAGTTGGTCTTCACTGTATAGTGGCGCAGAGGCCACAGCACATAGTAGTTCTCTGGCTGTGGGAAGCGAACGGGACAGAGGTGGGTTGAGGACAGGTGAGAGCCCCCTCACCTGCTCCCAGGCCATGGCAACTATTGATTGTGTGTGACAAACCCACCGACTCTTGGCTGGGGTTGTCAGATGTCATCTGGGAGAAAGTGTATAACCTAGTGTGTGGTCAACACATGGCCGGTAGATGACACCGGATGCTGTGGCCTCGCAGGGTGACTCCTGCTGTGAAGTCCTTTTACTGTGCTGCGATCTGTGGTGGCTCCGTTAACCTACTACTGTGTTCTTTGGTAGGATCTTAGCCCTCAGCTTGTTTTGTTCCAGCTGGTTCTGCCATGACTTTATTAGGCTGCATTCCCGCTTCAGTTTTTTGGTCAGTTTTGCCCCCGTAGGTGCCCAGGGAATTTTTGAGGGAAGCGATTCTAAGAGCGGCGGCAGTCATGTGCGTCATACTAAAACACAGCATTGTATGAAGACCAAACCAAGCTCCCTCTGCATATTTAAACATGGCACAACGTTCTACAGCACCCTACAGGCTCTGTGCAGCCTGGAAATAGCTGTTTTTTAACGCGATTCGTCCTGAAGTAATTCGGACCAAAACAAATTTTGACGGAAAATTCAGCGAAGTCGGCGAACCGAATTTTTGAGAAATTCGCCCGTCTCTACCACCCACCAAATGAAACTTATCCTTATAGAGGGCTAGCAATCAGTCATTCCCAATAATTGAGCTTACACAGGCCACATGGTCAGCTGATAGTCCTGAAAGTTGTTTGGGGCAGTTGCTTTGCCTTATTAAATCTAGTAAGCAGGATTTCTGCCTCTCCATAACCAATGTTACTCTAACAGACTCAGATAGGAATAGCAGAGCTAAAATGCCAGTTACTTCTGGAGAACCACCCACAGCCTAAACAGGAAGAATAAGCCTAAAGCTGGATGTGGGAAACAGGCTATGTGAAACAGCCAGTTGGGAGAACCCCTTTAATATGCCTTTTTTTGATAGCTATGTTTTTTTCTGTAAACAAAAGCTACTTTCTGTATAATAGATCTCTCCAGAAAAATTTGTCTTAAAGAGATTTAGCTTGAAGAGTAAATTTTAAAATATGAGGTATTAGTTGGTACAGGGGCCCCAATACGCAAGCTACACATATAATAACATGTTTACGCAAGCTCGCAGCCGGCGTCAATGGTCCTCATGTTTTGCGAGTCCCTACACTAATAATAAAAAAAAAAAGAAATGGTTGTGAGCTTGGGTATTGGGGCCCCTGTACCAACTAACACCTCATATTTTAAAATTTTTCCAGTATGTCATATTTTTTATCTGCCCAACAGTGCTGGGGAGTGGAGGGTGTCTGTGTTTTGTGTTGGACACCCAGAAAGTGCTGGGCAGCCCACCTAATCTAATAGTATGGGTGTCACTAAATAGGTTGTAAGCCAGCATAGTGCACCACATGTATCTGTATTTATGGCACCCTTCTGTATCACCTTAATTATATGCAACTGTAGTACCAGCAAACACCCCCCTCATGCATTGAGAGTGTGTGAGTGGTTGTTTTATTGGTATTTTTGCATTTGTGTAATCTCCTGTGGCTTTTCTGCATGCTGGTGTGAACAGGAATTAAACTAATGTGCAGTTTTTTTATCATCTAATTGTTCCCCTAGCAGTGGAGTTTGTGAGCTGCCGCAATTAAATACACCTGTTAACTTTTCCCACATGGCTTGTAGGCTAGAGCTGCCTGCTATTGGGTTCAGTCTGGTCCAGCCATTGAGATGTGAATATGCCCCAAAAATTGCAGTGTTTTTTTGTGCAGTTTAAAGATACCTGAATGTAACTCATTTATTTGTACAAACAATTATAGGCAAGTACAAACAAGATGGGAATGTCCAGCCATCATACAGCTCAGGAAGGAGACGGATTCTGTGTCTCAGAGATGAACGTGCTTTGGTCCAACATGTGGTAAGATTGTGTCATTATCCCCAGTGAAACGAGTACAACATGAGCTGAAAGGCCACTCTGCCAGGAAGAAGCCATTACTTCAAAAGAAACATATAAAAGCCAGATTAATGTTTGCAAATGAACACGGGAACAAAGATCTACATTTTTGGAGACATGTCCTGTGGTCTGATGAAACTAAAATTGAACTATATGGCCACAATCACCATCGTAACGTTTGGAAGAAAAAGGGAGAAGATTGGAAGCCTATGAACACCATCCCAACTGTGAAACACAGGGGTGGCAGCATCATGTTGTTGTGTTGTTTTGCTGCAGGAGGGACTGGTGCACTTCACAAAATAGAAGGAATCATAAGGAAAGAAGATTATGTGGCAATACTGAAGCAACGTCTCAAGACATCAGCCATGAAGTTAAAACTTGGGCAGAAATTGGTCTTCCAAATGGACAATGACCCGAAGCACACTGCCAATCGGGTTACAAAGTGGCTTAAGGATAACTTAGTCAATGATTTGGACTGGGCATCACAAAGCTCTGATCTCAATCCTATTGAAAATTTATGGGAAAAGCTAAAATGTCAGGTGCGAGCAAGGCGACCTACAAATATGGTTTAGTTAGACCAGTTCTGTCAGTTCTTCCTATTTCCTACCAACTATTGTGAGAAGCTTGTGGAAGGATATCCAAAACATTTGACCCAAGTCATACAGTTTAAGGGTAATGATAACAAATACTAAAGAAATGTATGTAAACTTTTGACTTTACAGAAATTAATAAAAGTGCCTTTCAGAATTTGGCAAATTTGGTAATTCTAATTGACCACAAACTGGTAAGGTTTATTCCGATTTCATGTCAGATAGTGAGAAAAACATTCATATGTGTCTTTTTATACAGTGTATGTAAACTTCTGGTTTCAACTGTATATAAATTGGATATTGACATAATCATGTCACAAAACATAGGAAAACAAACCTTTCATGTACACTGTATGGTGATCGCTGTAAAAAAATACAAATAAAACACTTTACTAGGATTGCTGTATTTTCTTTATCCTACCTCCCAAAAATGGATTGAAAGGCAATCCTGCAAATAACAATCCCCTACACAGCTCCATATACATACAAATAAAAAAGTTATGTCTCTCAAACTATGAGCTCATTCTCTGTCTATCACACTTCACAGCAGGACATGTCTGTCTGCGTATAAACCAATAGCTGTTCTAACAGCTCTGAGAGATAATCTCTTCTAATACAAGAAACCATCCACCTACCTACAGCTAAGCATAGAGTAAGATAAGAGAATAACACAACATATTTAGTTAGAGAAAGTTTTAAGGATATCTACTGGTGTGTGCAGCTGCGGTAGGAGGGGGGGCGGCAGGAGGAGAGGCATTTGAAAAGAAGATATTTTGCAGCTCAGTGTGTTCTGTGATCTTCAATTGAAAAAGCATTGTTTTTTACCAATTTTTTGTCCAGCAGACCTCTGATAGGAGTTAAAATTGTCCCTGTTTTTTCAGTTCTGTTGCAATCACCGCATGTCAGTGTTCCGGCATAACTTATCCCTATAACTTTTAAATAGTTTTATTGAAGTCCGTGCGTCTGTATGCCGCAAAGAGCTCAGTTGTACGCAAATTGTGTTATACATATTTGATAGTAAATTACGCTTGTAGTCAGTGGTGCGAAGGCTGATATATTTATCCATATAACATTTAAATACTCTTAGTGCAGTCCGTGTGTCTGTTTACCGCAGAGAGCTCAGTTGTACGCATATTGTTCTATACATTTTGGTAGTAAATTACGCTTGTTGTCAGTGGTGCGAAGGCTGCCGTATTAATCCATATAACTTTTGAATCCTTCTATTTCACTCAGTGCATCTCAGTTTGGCGCTAATCGTGCATTTGTACGATAGTTTGTTGAAAGCTATCAACTGTTAGTCCTACTGGGCAGTTGCAAATCTCAGGGACTGAAGGAAGAACACTGTTTAATTTTGTATTACGGTTCTTCCACCAGACCACATTTCACAGATATTTGAAACAATTCTGTTCTAATCCTAGTTGTCTGCTGGAAATTAGTGGGATTTAAGAATAGCTGTGATTTGCCATTTTTCAATAAGAGACTGTCAAAAACTCTTCCATAACTTTAACATTTTTATATTTCTGAACATGGAGTGAACTGCAGGTGGTAAGCGAGCAAAGAGGGGTGTAGGACATGGAGGTAGAGGTACGAGAGAAGGTGCTCCTTCCTTTAATCTGTGGGTCATGCAGATTTAAGGGTCATGCTGCGGTCCAGGACAGGGATAGTCTATGTCCAGTTCAACTAAAATGGTGATTCAAAGACTCCTTTTTCCAGCACTTTTTAATCTGTGGGTCAGACAGGTTTAAGGGTCTCGCTGCGTTCCAGGACAGGGATAGTCAATGTCCAGTTCAACTGAAATGATGGTTCAAATAATACTGCCTTCTGGCACTTTTTAATTTGTGGGTCATGCAGGTTTAAGGGTCAACTCTTGTTGCCTAATTGTCTTGCCTAAGATGTAGCACGTATACTGTTTCCTGTTGTGGATGTTTATTCCAGCTTCTCCACCCCTGTTTGGGTTTAAGAATGAAGCTGTTGTTCCTCTCCCATAGACTTTAATGGTCATCGGCGATAACCTGTTATCGACTTGATAACGATAGTTGACACAATCGCTCATCACTAACTACCCGGATTGCTGTATTTCTACTTTGTTAATTTTGCCTTCCAAAATCTTGGAAGAAAGTGATCAAAGTGTCATATGAGCCCCATAATATACATAAACAAGCCCGTAAAGGGAACCTGTCACATAGGTTATGCCCTCCTTGCGGAGTACATCACAAGCTGGTGTCAGATATGCTGTTTCCAGCTCTGCGTCACTTATTCCGTAAGCTGCTGTAGTTTTAGAGCATTTAATGCTCAAATCTTATTCATGAGCAGGTGATAGCCCCTCCCCCCCACCAAAGGCTAGCCCAGCCCACTGACAGTTATTCACGTGTTTCTATCTATTCAAAGTCATAGGTTTATCAGTTGAGGTGGGCGTGGCTAGCCTAAGCTGGACGTGGTTTGAAAAAAACTGACTGACGCTTTTCTGGCTGAAAACTGCAGATTTAAGCACTAAATACTCGAAAACGACAGCATCTTACAGAAGGGACACAGCGCTGGAAACAGCATGTCTGACACTACCTTGTTCTGTTCTCAGCCGGGGGGCATAAACTATGGGACAGGTTCTCTTTAATCAACTACATATACAGAAAAATAAAAGAGTTATGGCTGTCAGAATATGACAACACAAAAACACAATTTTTTTCAAATTTATCTCTATTGTGTAAATTTAGTAAAACATAAAAAAACTATAAAATTTATATTGTTGTAATTGTGCTGACCCGCAAAGTCAAGTTATCATGTCATTTACACCGCATAGTGAATGCTGTTAAAATGAAACAAATGAAACAATAGCAGAATTGCAGGGTTCTTTTTTCTTGTTATGGCCCAACCCCAAAAATGACTGTGAAACACCTGTGCATCCAAAATGCACAACACACCACTAGATTAATTCCCTTAAGGGTGTTTAATCCAAAATAGGGTGACTTCTAGAAGGTTTCACCTGTTCTGGTACCTTGAAGGCTTTGCAAATTCGACATGGCACTCAACAAAAGTTGCATTCCAAATGCCAAATAGTGCTCCCTCCATTGTACGCCCTGCCATGAACTCAAACAACAGTTTACACCAACATATAAGGTATTGTCAAACTTGGAAGAAATAGAGTAATAAATGTTGAGGTGGTTTTTACCAACGTTCCTTGTGAAAATAAATTTTTTTATGCTAAACCTGTGTATAATTGTGAAAAATGTAATTTGTTTTTTTCATGGTCCAAGTCTAAAAGAATTTGCGACATAACAGTGAGGTCAATATACTCAATACACCCCTGGATGTGTTTCATAAGGAGTGTAATTCCCCAAATGAGGTGTATTTAGGGTTGTTCATTAAATTTTAGCACCTTAGGATGTTTACAAACCTGTAACGGTGCCTGAAAATTATCCTGACAAAAATGAGACCCCAAAATCCAGTAAGTGTTCCTCCTATTCAGGAGCTTATAGTTGAGTCAACTACCAGACTAGGGCCACATATGGGATATGTCTAAAAACTACCGAATCTGATGAATCAACATTAATTTGCATTTCTCTGTTAAAATTGAAAATCTGAAAAAAAAGTTTTGAAATAATATCTCCACTTTAGTTTAATTGATGTGAAAACCCTAAAGGGTTAGCAAACTTTCTTAGTGTTGTTATGAATATCATGAGGGCTTCAGTTTGCTAGATGGAGTCATTTATGGGAATGTCTAAGATACAGGTCTCTCAAAGCCTCATCAGAACTGGACTAATCCCTAAAAAATCTGTGTTGCAAATTTAATTTATTTATAAGTTCCCTAATGTCCTAAAAAATTACAGCGTGTTCAAAAGATGATACCACCATAAAAAAAATCATGTTCGATGTTTATTATTCATTATTTTGTTTGGTATGACTATCTGTTTTACACAAAGAATTTTTTAAACTTTTAAAATGGTTAATTTTTCAGAATTTTCGCAAAATGTTTATATTTTTTTTACAAATAAACAAGGATTGTATAAACCAAAATTAATTACTAATTTAAAGCACAATGTGTCTCAAGAGAACAGTCTCATAATCACATTGATAGGTAAAAGCATTAAAAAGTTATTCCCAGGTAAAGTGACACATGTCAGATTTAAAAATTGGGCTTAGTCTTTAACCCCTTCCCAACATGGGACGTATGCATACGTCCTAACGCGAAGTGACTTCCCGCAAATGGACGTATGCATACGTCCTGGCGAGTGTACGGGCTTACAGGCGAGCCGTGCACGATCGCGACATGGGACCAGCGGTAGATTACCGCTGGCCTCATGCCGCCGCGTACGCGGCCGAAGTGAGCTCCGGCCGTGGGTGTTTAACCCCTTAACTCCGACGATCAATTAAGATCATCGGAGCTAAGTCGCAGGCAGGAGGAGGAAGCCCCTCCTGTCCAGCAGCGATTGCTGACCAGCCAGCTCCAGGAACTGAAGATCACTTCCTGGAGCCGTCTGTGATGTCACGATGCCCACACTGCACTGTGGGCATCGTGAATGACAGTTGTCATGGCGACCAGTACACAGTAGTGACACTGTGTACTGGCCTGCTTTCTAACAGCAATCTTCAGAAGATCTGAAGATTGCTTTTATAAATCCCCTATGGGGAAAAGTAAAAAAAGTGTAAAAAAGTAAAAAAAGTGAAGAAAAGTAAAAAACAAACACAAAAAATAAAATAAAAACATGTACACCACCCTTTTCTCCTTTACAGACGGCAAACGCCCCAAAAAAGATAAAAAATAAATAAAGTACCCATATTTGGTATCACTGCGTGCGTATCTACCTGTCCTATAAATATGTCATATTAATTAACATGTACGGTGAATGCTGTTAAAAAAAAAAAACAATCAGAGAATTGCAATTTTTGTTCATACCGCAGCACATAAAATGGAATAAAAAGTGATCAAAAACTCATATAAACGCCAAATTTGTACCAATTAAAATGTCATTTCCCCCAAAAAAAAAAAATGCGCTAACACGCCCCTCTGTAACAAAAAAAAAAAAATTTTGGGGCCCTCAGAAGACAGCGAGCATAAAAAATTTTTACACAATAAAAACATTTTTTTTTTTTAAAAGGGTTCAACATAAAAAAATAAAATAAATTGGGTATTACCGTAACGACGACCCACAGAGAAAGCAACTTATCATGGAGACTGCACAGGAGCGTGTTAAAAATAAAAAAAACTCTAGGATTGCAGAATTTTTTGTCCCCCTGCTTCCCCAAAAAACGTTTAAAAACCTGATCAAAAATTTTTGCCCCCAAGAAAAATTATACCAATAAAAACTCAATTACCCCAAAAAAACAAGTCCTACCAGCCCCGTACACAGAAAAATAAAAATTTATGGCTTTCAGGTAGGCGATGCAAAAACGTTTTTCTTTTTTGAAAAAAAGTGTTTTATTTTTTAAAAGAATAAAAAAATAAAGAAAAATATAAAATTTTTGGTACATGTTATTTTTTGAACCAGCAAGTAAAGCTAGCATGTCTTTATACCGCAGGGTACCCCGTAAAAAAAAAAAAATAAAAAAACTATTAGGAATATATTTTTTGTTCAATTGCCTCACAAAAACCTTAAAAAATTATCAAAGAGTAAAATTTGCACCCCATAATGGTATTAATAAAAACTCAAATCCCCCCAAAAAAAAGCCCATAATTTCCTCCTATACAGAAAAAAAAAAAGCTTGGTTGCAAATAGGACAACAAAAAACGCTTTTTTTTTTTAGACCCCCATTTTATTGTGAAAAATTAATAAAAAACTTAAAAAACATAAAAATTTACATCATTTTAATTGTACCAACCCCCCTATAATTTTTTCCTTATTACCCAAAACGGCGAACATTGTAAGAATGAAGCCCAAAAAAAAAATAGGGAACTGCATTCCTCCCCCCCCCCCCCATTTTTCATAGTCCAATATGAAAAAAAAAATATGGAACACCTGTGCGCCAAATTCCCACAATACCCCCCTTAGATGAAAATCCCTGAGGGTGTTGAACCCAAAAAATGGGTGACTTCTGGAAGGTTTCACCTGTTCTGGTACTTTGGGGGCTTTGCAAATGTGACATGGCCCCACCAAAATCTGCGTTCCAAAAGCCATATAGTGCTTCCTCCCACACCCACATGTAGGGTATCGCCGAACTTGGTAGAAATTGCGTGACAACATTTTTATTGTTTTTTTCCAGGATTCTTTGTAAACATGAAACATTTTCAGCTAAAATTGCAGTTTGATGGAAAAAAATAACATTTTTAATTTTCACAGCTTAACACTAAAAAAAATTGTGAAAAACCTGTGCGGTCAATATACTCACTGCATCCCTGGATATATTCCTTAAGGGGTGTGGTTTTCCAATATGGGGTCTTTTTAGGGGTGTTTATTTTTAGCACCCTAGGGCGTCTACAAACCTGAAATGGCGCCTAAATAAAATTGTAATGAAAATGAGATCCTAGAGTCCGGTAGGTGCTCCTCCTACTCTGGGACTTGTGGTTGAGCCAAATTGCGCACAAGGCCCACATATGGGATATTTCTGAAAACGGCACCATCTGGGGAATCAATATTAAGTTGTATTTCCTGAATCACATCTACTGTTTTGTGAATAATTGATACAAATTTAAAATCTGCAAAAAAGTGAAATTTTGAAATTTCACCTCCCCTTTGCTTTAATTCCTGTGAAACACCTAATGGGTTAATAAACTTCGTAAATGCTGTTTTGAATACTTTAAGGGGTGTAGTTCCTTAGATGAAGTCAGTTATGGGGGTATCTAACATACAGGCCAACCAAAATCACGTTAGAACTGGATTGGTTCCTAAAAAAATGTATATTGCAAATTTTCTTGAAAATTACTACTAAATTTCTAAGCCCCCTAATGACGTAAATAAAAAAAAAGAAATGATGCCAACCTACAGTAGACATATGGTTTATGCTGGTTATAAGCTATTTTGAGTGGAATAACTATCTGTCTTACATACAGAAATTTTTGAAGTTTGAAAATGGTAAATTTTTCAAATTTTTCACGATTCTTTGATATTTTTCACAAATAACAAGGACTTTTTGGACCAAAATTTCTTACTATCTTAAAGCACAATGTGTTACGAGAAAACAATCTCTGAATCACATGGATAGGTTAAAGTGTCAAAAAGTTATTCTCACGTACAGTGACACATGCCAGATTTAAAAAATGGAGCTCTATCCGAGAGGCCAATACTGGCTCCGGTGTTAAGGGGTTACATTCAAAGCAAGGTAAAAAGTTAAAATATTTTTTTACTATATGTAACACAGGGTTTGCAACACTTTGCGGCTTGTTAATAAATGGCAATAAGAAACCAGAGTTAAAAGCATGAATTAAAGAACCTGTTCATACACAACTTTTTTTTATTATTCTTTATTGCTCTTAAAAAAGGGGAGATTTTTTAACATGTTTGGAAAAATTTCTTTTTAAATACTTTTTGGGACCCTGAGCTTCTTTAGAACGAGCCTTAAAAAGTTTAAGTTCTGAATGAAAAGTAAGTCACACTTGCACGCTAATCTTCAAAATTTTCCCTTTGAGGGGTTAAACAGAATAACCAAGTGGTGTCCCTCAGCTAAAACTCAGAATTTCCTTTTAAACCATTTTTAAAAAGAATAGTATGCAAACGATATCTACTCTATGCTCTGAATGGAAACTTTTGGGGGCTGCACCTATCCTGCTGATATGCCATAGATGTCTGAGAAGGAACCACCTCTCTTAGAATAATTTTCAAGAACTATGCTCCAATAAAGGAAAGTATCTTAAAAGTTGTGTTTTTCTGGAAAAATTTAATTTTTTATTTTTTGGGTAATGCGGGAAGGGGGCAACGGTGCAGAGGAAGGTTAAATCCCAGGGGGGAAAAAGGGTTTAGTGTAAGAGATAAAGGGGTTTTGGGCTTTTTATTTAACGGGCTAAAATTATTTTTTAAACAAGGGTTTTTAAAAGCAAAAAGGCAGAATAAAGTATAAAATATAGGTGAAGAAAGACTAGAGTGGGGGTTTAAAATTTCAGCAAGGGACCAAAGAAGTGTTTATTGGGGGGAAAGGGATTGGGAATGTGTTTTTTTATCAACTTTTGAAGACAAATGTGCAAACATTTTAAAAAAGGAAAATCCCTGAAAAAAGGGGAAAAGAAATTTAAAAGAGTTTTTGTCAAATTTTTTTAAAAAAAACTTTAAAAAGGGGGCTACCCCCCCTTTTCAGTGAGGGAAGCTGCCAGAGGTTTTCCCGGGAAATCCTTTTTTTCCAAACCTCTCTGTTTAAAAAGGGGGTTTAAAAGCTAAGTTAAAGAAACTAAATGTGAACAAGGCTCCATGTTTAAAATGGATTTGCACTCTAGAGTTTTTGAATGGGTGATGAGCGTTTTCGTTGACTATGGGTCATCGGGTAAAAATTCGTTTATGGGCCCAAATTTTTCAATAAGATCCGAAATCGAAATAGATTATCGCTGAGGGCCCTTTAAAAGGGTTCCTAGGGGAAAGGGGGAACCCAAACACCTTCATTCTTACACCCAAACAGGAGGGAAAGGAATTGGGGAAATTAAAAATCCACAACAGAAAAATTTTATACGTTTTTAAAACTTGGGGCAAAAAAATTTTAGGTTAAAAAAAGCCACAGAAAAAAAATCAAAAGGAAAATTCCCACTACCCCTTTGTTTTGCCCCCACAGCTTTCCCCCTTTTAAAACCTGCTGACCCAAAAATTTAAAAAGTTCCAAAAGGCAGTATGTTTTAACCCATATTTACTTAAACTGGACTTTAAATTATCCCTGTCCGGGAAAACGCAGCTTGAGCCCCAAACCTGCATGCCCCCAAGGTTTAAAAATTTGCCGGAAAAAGGAGTCTTTAAAACCCCATTTTAGTTGAACTGACATTAATATAACTGTCCTTTTCCCGCAGTATGCCCAAATTAAAACCTTTTCTGACCCACAGATTAAAAAAGTAGGGGAAAAAGGGAGTTTTTCAAGCACCATTTTATTTTAAACCGGGAAAATTGAAAATTATTTTGTTCTGTACCCCCAATATGACCTTTAAACCTCTCTGCCCCCACAGATTAAAAAGTGAAAGAAAAAGGAAGTTTTTGAACCCCCAAAATTTTAGTTAAAACTGGCCCATTGACTTTTACGGGTCCGGGAAACCAAAATTTAATCCCAAAATTAAACATTCTGACCCCAAATTAAAAAGTGCCGGAAAAGGAGTTTTTGGGAACCACCATTGTAGTTGAATTGGACATTAACTATATTTTGGCCTTTTACCGCAGTATGAAAATTTAAACCTTTTGCCCGACCCCCAACAGATTAAAAAGTGCTGGGAAAAGGGGGCCCTTTAAATTCACCATTTTAGTTGAACTGGACTTTGACTTTTAAACCTGCCCTGGACCGCAGTTTGACCATTAAACCTTTGCCCCCCAAAATTTTAAAAATAAGGGGAAAAAGGAGTCTTTGAAAAAAACCTTTTTAGTTGAACTGGACATTGACTATACCTTTTCCGGGACCGGGGTATGACCTTTTAAACCCTTTCCCTGACCCCCGATTAAAAAGTCCCGGAAAAGAAGTCTTTCAACCACCATTTTATTTTAAAATGGACTTTGACTTTTACCTGCCCAGGAAACCGTAGAAATGCCAAAAAAAACCTTTTTGGCCCCCCAAATTAAAAAGGGTGGGGGAAAAAGGGAAAGTCTTTGAACCACCATTTTATTTTGAACTGGACTTTTAAACAATATGTCCTTTTCCCCCAGAAAAGGGACCTTTAAAAACCTGTCGGGAACCCACAAAATTAAAAAAAGTGCTGGGAAAAAAGGAAAGTCTTTCAATCCCCCTTTTTTAAATTTAAACCGGGACTTTGGGACTATCCCTGCCCCGGGCCCCGAAAGTATGACCTTTTAACCGGGTTCTGCCCCCCCAAATTAAAAATTTGCCGGGAAAAAAGGAGTTTTTTAAACCACCATTTTATTTTGAAATGGAAAAGGGACTTTTCCTTTTCCGGGGGCCACCGCATGACCCCCAAACCAGCATGCCCCCCCACTTTTTAAAAAGTCCCGGGGAAAAAGGGGGTTCTTTAAATCCCCATTTTGGGTTTCACATGGACATGGGGACTATCCCTGTCCGGGACCAAAAGCTGACCCCCAAAAACCGGTTTGACCCACGATCACAAAGTGGCACTAGTTGTATTTTGTAAAAGTAAATCTTATTTAGTAAAATTTTTGGAAACTGACTTTGTTTACAGAATTTATTTGGGGAAGTTTTATTTATAGTTTTACTTTTAATTTCCAAATTTTGCTTTTTTTTTCAAGTGTGAAAAAACATACAACATACACCCCTCCCTGCATTTTTTAAAGGTTTTTTTTTTACACTTTGTAGATTTTGTTAATTCGTCCCCCACACCCCATAAGTAAAAAAATGTTTTTAATCACCCCCCAAAAAACCCACTTTTTAGTTGAAAGACATTTGCCCTCCGGGGCTTCGGGAACTGTTTTCCCCAATAAATTTTAAATTTGGTTTTTAATTTTCCCCCATATTTTTCCTTCTTTAAAATTGGGGAAACAGACCCCCCTGGGGGTTTTCAAATGATCCCACCCCCATAGAGACTCCGCCCCGAAAATTTTAAAGCCTCAAATTGTGAAAATTTTTGCCCAAAGCCCCTGGCCCCCTTTTTTAAACCTACTTAACTTCACAAAAAATAAACCTTTTTTTAAAAATAAATTTTTTAGAGAAATTTGAAGTTTTCCCCTATTGCCCCTAATGGTGAGACCCCAGTGCTCCGTCACCCAAATCTCCCAACACAGGTCCAGCGGGCCAGACTTACAGTGGGTGCGGTAAGACCCCGGGCTGGCGTCCGTCATCTTTTAAACCCACGGGAAAAAATTGCCCTTATGAACAGCAAAGAAAACTGCCCGTGGGGAAGCAGATTTGGGGGAAAGTGGAAGTGTAAGGAAAGACCCCCGGGCCTTTCCTAAATACACAGTCAAGATTTGGGTTTTAGTGTTGCCCCCCCTTTATGAGTGGGGACCAAAATTGAGTTTCCCATTTGGGAAAATTAATGGGGGTTTAAATGCTCTGTTCCACCCAAGGGTGCCCTTTTTCTTGGAAATTCTTCTTTAAATTTTTAATTAAACGGGCTGGAGGAAATTGTCTTGTACTTTGTTTCTTTTCCGTGCTCCGAAAACCCCATGTCCTTGAAAAACCCTTTCTTTCTGGTAATTTTTTCCTGTCCCTTTCCCTTGTAAAATTCAGAGTAATTTTTTTCCCACCTTTTTTTGTACATGCAATTTTTAAGTATTTTAAATTTCCCTTGAAAACACATTTTTAAAATAGGTTTGGAAATTTTCCCCCAATGTTTTTTGTTTCTCTTTTTTTAATTGAAATTAAAGGGGGGTTTTGTCCCCAATACAGGGTTTGATCCCCAAATTTTTAAAGATTTTGAAAAAACAAGTCATTTTGCAATATTTTTCCTTTAAAACAGTGCCCTCCCTTATTCCTTTTCTGCCCAGAACCATCACCCTTGAGCCTTTTTTGAAAATTGTGAAAAACCCAAATGTCTGTTAGAAAAAAAACATTTTTTTTATAATAGGACCGGTAGTATAGGGGAAAGTCACAGAAAAAATGCCCCCCCCAAATTTCAAAACGGCCCCCAAATGAGAAAACCTTTTGACAATTGTGAAGAACAAATGTCTTTTTTAGAAACAACTTTTTTTTTTATAATAGGCCTGTAGTATAGCTGAAATGTCACAAAAAAATTTCCCCCCAAAAATTTTTCAAAGAAATAAAACCCCAGGGACCACTTTGGACAATTGTGAAGAACAAATGCCCTTTAGAAAAAAAAAATTTTTTAAAAATAGGACCTGTAGAAATTCCCTGCTTTTCCCAAAGCAGCAGGGCCCCCAAAAATTTATAAAAATGCCCTTCTCAGCCACTGTTAAAAATTGTGGGGGGAGAAATCCCCTTAAAAAGGGCCCACATTTCTTTTCCCAAAGGACCATAAATTATTGCTGTTATCCCCACAGCAAATTCCCCCCAAAAAATTATAAATAGGGACTTCTAGCCACTTTTAAAAATTTTTGTGTTGTCTTGAAACCTTGTTGTCTTTTACTGTCTACTCACAGCAAAACCGGGCAAAATGAAACTGTTGGGAAAAAGGGAAAAAAAAAAAATTGCGTAAGAAATGATCTTTTTAAAAATAAAAGTTTCAAGAGGACCTTTTTCTGTTTGGAGGGGGAAATGTGAAGGGGACCGGCAACAAATCGGGGAAATGGGGAAAATTTAAAGGCCCCAACAACATAAAGAGTTTCCATCCCTAAATTCATTTTGATAAAATTAAAATTGATACATTATCTGTAAAAAACGGAGGGTTTTTGTTGTAAGGGACTACTTCAGCTTTTGGCGAAGGTCCGCTCAGATATGACCCCGGCTGCTGGGCAGGACAACACCTTTATGGCGTAGCGGAGCGAGCTGGGGGCCATTCTTTCCATTTTGGAAAACCCAAAAAGTCTATTGGGTGGGAAAACACACCCAAAAAACATCGGTTTTTGAGACGCAGATAGTCGTGCACCAGGATTTTAAAAAGGGGGTTTGTATCGTTTCCCTTACTCGGCTGAGTCACACTTCTCTTAGTTTTCCCAAAAGCTCTGTGAAGCGGGGGCCCGTTTCTTCCCCCCCCCGGGTGGATGACATCACCCCCCCCTTCACTGCGGGTTTAAAACTCCCCCCCCCCCCCCCTTTGGTCCACATATCACTGTGTCTCTCTTATCATTTTAAATTTTATAAGAGTTTGTATACATCCCAGGCTGAAACCCAATTAATCTGAGCACTGATCCCCCACAGCGGAAAAGTTTTACAGTTTTCTAAGAACGGCAAAATTTTTGCGTAGGAGATTTAAAGGCCGGGTCAAAACTGTCAGGTTTTCTCATTGTACAATTTGCTGAAAGTCTTTTTCTGCTAGGTGTGGAAACAAAAAAATTGTTTTAAGGGCAACTCTGAGTCAGAACACAATCCGTGAATGACCCAGGGCTGTACAGAATGTAAATGAGCCCCTTTAGCTAGTGAATTGCAAGGAGGAAAGGGTTAGACCTACACTGGATTTTCGTGTAAAAAAAAAAAAAAAAAAACAAAAAGATAAGGGCACTGTGAGAACAAGGCCCGCTTTTTCTAATGACATCCCTTTGGGAAAGTGCTTGTTTTCACTGGGGCCCCTTATTCTTTAAAAACCAAATTTTAAATTTAAAAGAAAAACACCCCTTTAAGCTGGATCTTTGGGGTTGGATGTGGCCTGCATTTAAAGCGTTGGTTTAGGTGGTAAATAAAGATTGCCAGAGGTCACCCATTAGGTTCTGGGCCAAACCCTTTCCGCTGCTGCTGCTTGGCCGGGTATGGCTACTTGGCACGCTGCTGCTGTCACGTCCCCTGATGTTGTTTTCCCCCGTGACATTTTTAGGAACGGTGAAAACAGAAGCAACAGGGTGTCTCCAGTTGATCAATTTAGCAAGGTCTCCAAATTTTTGCTTTTTACTCTCTATTTGGGGGGGGGGTTTGGAAAAAGTTTCTGAGTTTTTGTTTTGTACCGGGGGGCCAAGGGGGGTGGGCACCCAAAGGAAAAATGTTGTTCATTTTTATGGGGTTAATGCGAGGTTCATGTTGGAGGAAATGGAGCATCCAAGCACTTTATGTGAGAAAATAGAGCCCTTATTTCCCAAAAACCCCTGGGTCCCAGGGGCACTAGCAAACTGATCTTCCTCTCTTCCTTCTCCGCCCCAAATTCGCGTCAACCCCCTTTCCAAGGCAAAGGGGCGTCGGTAAATCGGGGTCCTTTGGGAAAACCTCCTTTCTGCTTCCTCCCCACAGCTTCCAAAAACCCGCCCTGACCCCCTGAGGGTGATGCACCCTGAGAGCTGATCGCCACCTTGCACTAGCCCTGGACCCCGAACCCCTTTCCTAATGAAGGGCCGATGAAATTTTTTAAAATGTCGGGCCTTGTGGATTTGACGGAGAGAAAGGCTCCGTGTCCGTTTTCCTCCTCCGTTGCTTTGGGGGGACCTGTTGTTTCAGGTGTCCCAAAGATTCCAGAAAAAAAAAATACCACAATGCTCATGCTACAAGGGCATTGTCCGCATGACCATTTTGGGGCTTCTTCAAAAAGGGGAAGATGGGGGGCAGAACTCTTTCACCTCCTCCATCCGGTGGGGCCCAAAACCCCGGGGGTCCCCACCCCCGGCCCGCTTGAAGGCATGTTTAACTTGTACTGGGGTAATGGCATTGGGGGTTGGGTGCCCCAAACGCTGGGGGCATGTGGGGGGGTGGAAAATTTCCCCATGTTGCCCAATTTGGGCAACAATGAAACGGTTGAGGGGAGGGGCCCAGCTGACGCTGCAAAAGCAGGCCAGGCGGGGGGGAAAACAGGGGGCGAACCCGGCCCGGAAAATGGAACTTAGATTCGAGCTTCCCAGAGGCAGTCCCGACCGGGGAGCTCTTTAGAAATTTCTGGCGACAAAAGGGTTTATACATGTGCCAGGCAAGGGATGGGGCCCAGGCCCAAACCCATCTTAAAAGGGGGGGCCAGCAGATTTCGGGCCCGGTTTTTCCCCACACCACCTTGCCTGGCCCCAAAGGGTTTTTGTCAACCCAGCCAGCGTCCCGGGCTCGTTGCGGAGAGCCGTCCCCGCTTTTTACCGTGTTTTGGAAAGGGCCCCCAAGACAGATTTAAATTTTAACCCTGGCCTGGTTTCTCCCGGGCACGTGATGCCCAAAAAGAGGACCTTGGGGGGGGAAAAAAAACCCGCCCATTCCTGCGGTTTTTTTAAGAGCGTGCCCCCGAGTCCCGAGAGCCACCGCACCCCCGAGACATCCACCCCGCCCCACCCAGTGAGCTGTCACAAAGATATAGCGGCCCTTTGGCCCCTGTTAAATAAATTTTCCAGTGTCGGTGGTTTTGATGGAAATTTTTTTTTGGCCACAATGCAGAAAAAAAAACGCGCCCTTTTAAATTTTTTTGATGGGGCCCTGGTGGCCAGGGCAGGGACGGCTTTTTTCTGGGGGAAAGAAATGCCTGCCCGGGATTTTGGTATTGGGGGCAGGCAAGGGCCAGGGCGTGGCGGAAAACCCCCCTGTGTCCCAACGGGAAAAGGGAAAAAATTTCCAAGGGGCCCAAAAACCTGGCAATGCCCACATTTTAGGCCCTTTTTGGGGTTTGGGGGTTTTTGGGTTTGGGGTTAAAATGTTTCTTCTGTCCCAAAACCCGGGGAAAAAGAGGCTGGCTGCTAGACTGGGCGTCAAAAATGGCGGAAAAGGGGGAAGGGGGAGGTTGGGGCTCTGGTGGTGCTGGGGGGTAATCGGGGGACGGGTTTTGGGGGCTGAAGCGGAGGGTGGGTTTCCCCCATCATGACTCTTTAGAGACATGGGGAGCGAGGGAAAAATTGGTTTGGGGGCGGAGGAAAGGAAAGGGGAGACAAAGGGGGGGTGACAGTGGTTGGGGGGCCCGGGGTCGGTCCCGGCCTTTTTTTGGCCAAGTGTTTCTTCCATTTCAATTTATGCTTTTGCTGCATGTTTACTAGACATGTTTTGGGGGTGGTTAAAACCCCTAAGGTTCTTTTCTTTTACTTATGACATCGCGGGGGAATCAGAGGCTTGGCCCCAAAGAAAGGGCCCCGGGGTTGAAAAGGTCCTGGACCCTTTTTTACGGGGAATTTTAAAAAGAGGAGCTGGGTTTCCCCCTACCGGGCTGGCGGAACTTTTCAGGGGGAATTCTGCGACTGCCCTCTCCCTTTTTGAGGCGGGAACCCCCTAAATGACACCCCCATCGTCTTCCCCCCTCGCCATGATGAAAACGGGGCGCAAGGGAAATTCCGCTGAAAAGACCCGTTGGATCCGCAATGTTTGTATCATCATCAAACTTTATCAACAACAAAAGGTGGGCTTCGGCGTCCCCACAAATTTTGCATCCCGGAGGGTGCGGGCTACAAAACAAGGGGGACTGCAAAGGGGGTTTTCCGACCGCCCGGGGTTTTTTTCCGATTGAAATGGCTTCCTTTTTCTCCTCTGATGGCACCAGTAACTGGGGGTCAGAAACAGAGAAAAATCATCCCCCTTTGGGGCCCCTTTTATCTTTTAAATGCCTTCTGACCCCAAACCCCCATTTTTGTTTATCAAAAAGGTCTTTAAAAAAATGGAAATTTTCCACAGTTTTTGGGGGGTAAACGGTTGACAATTTTGGGCTGCTTTTTATGTTGGATGGATTTCTGATGATTTCTGGGTGAAAGAAATTTGTGGCCCTGCTGGGAAAGGGCCCAAAGGGGGTAAGGAAATGCTGGTGTAGGTTTTCATTAAAACCAAAGAAAACGATTTGGCGCGCTGTTTGTTTCTGAATTCACAAGGGGCCCTGACCAGCGTTTACAAGGGCCTGACGGGCCCAACTACGATCCGCTGGCATGCGTGGGTTTTGCCACACTGGAAGGAGCACCCTTTTTCCCATACCTTTTACCTCCATGTCCTAACCCCCTCTTTGCTCGCTTACCAAACCGAATTTCGCTCCATGTTTAGAAAAATAAAAAAATTTTTGAAGGTATGGGCAGTTTTGGAAAAACCCCTTATTTAAAAAACGGCAAATCACAGACGGCAAATCCCCAAATCAAAAAAAAAATTGCTGGGGTTCAAATTTAACTGAAAAATAGATCTATCAACAAAGCTTTACTGACCAAAAATTTAAAAAAAAAAAACCTTGAAATGTATAAGGATATTTAAAAGGGATTTTTTTTGCAAACCAAACAGTACCCCCTTTGGTGATACAAAGTTGCTGGATTCAAATTTTTAAATGCAAAAGGGGGCTCTTTTTCAACACAGCTTGGCCCCCCGCCCCAAAAAGAAAAAAAACACGTACTGAAATGTATACTGATAATAAAAGGTATTTTTGGGCCCCCTTTTAACCTGTGGGCTACAAAGTTCTGGATTCAAATTTAACTGCAAAGTAGTTTATCAAAAAAAGCTTGACTGACCAAAAGTGAAAAAAACACCCCGTCGAAATGTATACGGATATTAAAAGGTTTTTTTTTGGGGACCCCATCAGTAAACACCCTGTTTTTTTGGTTAAAAAAATTAACCAAAAAAAAAATTTTCTTTTATTAAAAATTTTTAAACCTTTGGGCCCAAAATTAGGAAAAAACTAATTTTAACAAAGCTTGACTGGGGCCCAAAAAATGAAAAAAACACCTGTCTGGGAAAAGTAACGGGTATTAAAAGGTATTTTTTTGGCACCCAAATTATTCCAAAACCCGTGGTTTAAAATTACAAAATTTGGCCTTTTTGGAAATTAAAAATTTTTTATCCCTTTTTCCCAAAATAGGGTTCCAAAAACAAAAACAAAAAGCTTTTTTAAATTACCAAAAGGTGAAAAAAAAAACCTGTTTTGAAATGTATACGGATATTAAAAAGGTATTTTTTTGGCCAAAAAACCAAAATTCAAAGTTTAAAAAACCTGTGTCACTTTTTTTCAAAAAAGGGTTTGCCCTTGGGAAATTTAAATTTAACTTTCAACGTAGATCTATCAACAAATTGTTTTTCCCCAAAAGTGAAAAAAACACATATCTTTAAATGTATACTGAAAATAAAAGGTATTTTTTTGGCACCTATCAACCCTTTGGGGGGACTACAAAATTTTCTGGATTCAAATTTAACTGCAAAGTGATCTAAACAAAGCTTGATTTCCAAAAAATGAAAAAAACACCCGTCTGAAAAAAATACGGATATTAAAAGGTATTTTTTTCACCTATTTAGTTCACCCTGTGGTTTACTTAAAAAAAGGGTTTCTGGATTCAAAATTTTTAAAATGCAAAGTAGATCTATCAACAAAGCTTGACTGACCAAAAAATTAAAAAAAAAACACCTGTTGAAATGTAAACGGATATTAAAGGTATTTTTTGGGACCTATCAGTACACCTTTTTGGTGGCTACAAAGTTGCTGGATTCAAATTTAAAATTTCCAAAGGGGGCCCCCTAACAACACAGCTTTCCTGGCCAAAAAGTGAAAAAAACACTATCTGGGAAAAGTTTTACTGATAATAAAAGGTATTTTTTTTGGGACCTATCAATTGTGGGGAAATACAAAATTTGGGTGTATTCAAATTTAAGTGCAAGGTGGCTATTCAAAAAGTGGAAATTTGGGAAAATTGAAAAAGAACAAAAAACCCGCAGTTTTCTAGAAAAAATCTGTTTCCCAAAATAAGGGGAAAAGCAATGTCTAAACAAATTTTTGGGGTGTACAAAATCCAGTAAAACCTTTTTTAAAGCTTGTTTTGTGGGTCCCCCCCGGGGGCCCCCCCCCCATCCACCCCTTACTTTCAAAACGGTGATGCTACTTTAAAAAATTTTCTGCCTAACTACCCTAAAAACGCAAATCCTATCTAACTAAAATTTTAAGGATCACCCGCTAAAAGTAAGGGTGTCTCTTGAGGGACAAAAAAAAATAATTTCGTTTAAACTGTTTGGCTGAGCTGTTTGGACCCGAGGCGACGCACTCCCACTTCTATGAGACGCTGAAAGACACTGATCATGAACAAAAAGGGCTGTTCATGTAAAACGAGGTCATGTGGGTTTTTCCCGCCCAAAACGCAAACCCTACACAAACCAAGTCATGGGCGTTGCCAAAAACCCCATCCACCCCGCCTATTTTTTAAAGCTGATTTGCTGGCCGCCAAAAACAAAGGAAAACGTCGAAATGGGGCCGGGGGATAATAATAGATTATGCACAGATTTTAAAACCCAAATTTTCGCGTGGGGCTAAAAAATCCCATCAGCGTAAAACCGTGCCGATTTTTAACTTTGTCAAAAATAATCGACTCAAAACCTTTGTTTGAAAGAAATTTAGCTGGTTACCTATTTGCCTTTTTTTCATTTAAAATTTAAGATTTTTTTGTAAATGGAATAATTGCCCAAAAAATGGGATAATGCAATTTGGGGGTGTTTTTCTTCTTAAGAGCCAGGGTTTGGGAGGCTCGAAACCATGGGAAACTTTCAGAGCCTTCCCGTGGTTTTTTAAAACCAAAAGTTTTTAAAGGTTTTCAATAAAAAATGCGTTTTATTTAAAATCTACAATCCCAGCACGAGGGGCTGGAAAAATTTTTCAGTAAAACTTTTTAACTTTAAAATAATTCTTTTTTAAAAAAAAAAAAAACAAAAGCATTTTAAAATCCGTTACAGTGTGTCAAAATATTGTCAAAATAGAGGGGTGATACTCAGGTTTTTTTGTTGCGGCTACCCTTTCCAAATTTTAAAGCATTGGAAAACACCCCCCCCCCTTTGTTCCCGGATTGGTGAGCAGGAAACGCCGGGCATCCCGAAAGGGGAGGGTGGATCAAGCCAGTATTAAAATTTACTAAAATTTTACTGGTCCCCGAGGGGGAACAGTTGAGAACTTAAAATCAGACTTAGACAATTACTCAGAACAGAATCATTTTAAAACCTTTGTAAATGTATACATCTTTTTCTATTGAATATTAATCCAATCTGATCATCACTTGTGCTCAGGAGGATCATGGACTCCAAAAACTGTAAATTTACTCTTACACAACCAAAAGGCCATACTTACAGCTCAATGAACCCAGTGGGAGGCAACACAAGCCTCTGTGCTATTTGGGAAAGATAAAACGGGTGCAGATAACTAATTAGCAGAGGCTCACACACCCATCCACTAGGGGAGCAACTGAATGATGAAAAACTGCACATTAAGTAAGTACCAGTTAACACAAGGATGCAAAGCAGCCACAGTATAATACATGGGAACACTGCATAAATGCAAAAATACCAATAAGACAACCACTCACACGCCTTCTATGTATGAGTTGGGTGGTTGCTGGTATTATAATTGCATACAGATAAGGCGATACAAAGGATACCATTTATACAGATATGAGTGGTACAGCATGCTGATTGACAGCCTATGCCGCTCATTCATTTGGGTGGCCTGCCCAGCACTTTTTAGGTGTCCACTCAAAATAGTGGCACTCTCTGCTCCCCAGTATTTTGGGCAAAAAAATGACATACTGGAAAAATATCAAATATGAGGTGTTAGTTGATACAGTGGCCACTATATTTCACAAGCTCACAAACCACGTAAAAGTTCCTTGTGAGTTCCTACACTAGCCATTTCCCTACACTGGCAATTTACAGAAAAAAATACTGTTTTGAACTGGTACTTACTTAATATGCAGTTTTTCATCATTCAGTTGCCAGATAAGGGGCGGATTGTTTGTGCCGGTTGATTTCAGGCAGTGACGTGGAGTTCAGGAGGGTATCATACTGACATATGTTAAGCCTATCTGAATCTTCTGCTTTTCATCTATATTCATGTTGCCCCTGAAGAACATCACTGCTGGATAGTGAGGGGAAACGTGTCGGGCTGGTGGATTGGCACCACTATATACCCTTGCATTCAGGGTCACAGTGGTCTTCCAAACAACTATAGATCTAAGGATTAATTAGTCTAAACTTTTGGGCATATTATTTCAGGTCTTTGAAAAGGATATGAGTATGAGGTCTTGTATGAGGGTCGGAGATTACTCCAAAAGGGATAGAGTAGGAGTTCAATAGGGTCGAATAAAAAAACAAATTTCAGACCTCTCTATATTTCTTCAAGAGCTTAGGGGGGTGGGGGTATTCAAGCTGCTTTGGGCTTTAAAAAAAACTACTGACGGGAAAATTTGGGAATATTTCTTTTAGTCAAAACCCGAAAAAGTTTTGAAAAAACTATATATTTTTTTTATATTTTTACTCCTAGTTTTTTTGTATGAAAATAATGATTAATGCTCATATCCTAGGAAAAAGGTGTATTGTATTTTAAACCCCTTTCGGTTAAATAGAGAGATATTTATCTCTTTTTTATTGTTTTCCCTTTTAAAAGGTTAAGTTTTAGGTCTTTTTTAATTTTTTTGATTTGTTTTAAGTAATGTTGAAAAAATGTAAAATTGTTAAAAGGTTTTTTTAGAGGGGTGTATCACTCTTGAATTGCCCAAAATGTTGGGGTTTTGATAAAAAAGAACGATTAAACATTTTGTTCAAATAGTCAAAATGGTTTACAAAAGAAACTGGGTTTACAAAGAAAAAAACAAAAATTAAATGCAAAAAAATTTTTAGTTTAAAATTAAAAGTAAAAATTTCCGGGAAACCCCCCTTATATGCAACTCTTTTGAGTTTCCCCCGAAGTTTCAAGGTGTTCAGCGGTCAGAGGCTGGGCCCTATAATGGAAAAGGTTGAAACCTGTCCATCACTGAACAAAACACATAAGTTGAAACAATCATTTATTTATTATTCTCACATAAACAGATAAAAATAAGCAAGTGAGATAGGAAAATTTTTGGTTTCCATCTAATTGCGTAAAAATTCTGCATGCTAATAGTTGCCCTATAATTATGCTCCCATAGATATTCTCCTAAGAAAGACAAAAACTCATTTTTACTTGCTTAAATATGCAGGTTTGAGGTTATTTACAATTTACATTTACTGACAGCACTGTAGTTGTTCAATAATAAAATCTATTCTCAAAAATATAACTTGACTAATAATTGTGCACACATTGTAGAGCCATTATTTGCTTTATATGTTTTAATATATTTTTTTGTCAAAAAAGTATAATAGGTAGTAAAATATCCGGTATACTCCTTGAGCTTGTCTAATTACATAATAGTGAGAAGTGCTTTTTGTTTGACTGAGTAATGCATTTTATGCAATAAAGAGATTATTCCATTTTTATGCTAAAACAAAAAGGTTTCTGTGTCATAGCTAAAACAATAATAAACATAAAGAATAACTCCACGCTAGTATGACATTTACAAGATTTTATAGTTTGAGTCACGTAGAAAGTTATGTAAATTGTTAGCTTCACTTTATGTTGAACCACTTTTTAGTTGCATGATGTTTTCCAAATGTTTGCAAATTAAAAAACTGAAAAATGTGGCATACATATGTATTCAAGCCCCATGAGTCAATATTTTGTAGTACCATCTTTAGCTGCAATATCAGCTGCAAGTCTGTTGTGGTAGGTCTCTACCAACTTTGCACATCTAGAGGCTGGAATTTTTGCACATTCTTTTTTACAAAATAGCTAGAGCTAAGTCAGATTGTTTGGGTCGAATGTTTGTGAACAGTTATTTCAGGTCATGCTACAAATTATCAATGAGATATAGCTTTGTAGTTTAACTGTAGTTTGCCATTTTAACACATAAATATGGTTTGATTGAAACCATTAGATTGTAGCTTTGGCTGTATGTTTATGTCATTGGCCTGGAAGGAAGGTGAACCTTTGCTGCAGCCTCAAATATTTATCAGACTCTCAGGTTTTCCTCAAGGATTACACTGTATTAATCTCTATGCATCTTCCCATCTACTCTAGCCAGCTTCCCAGACCCTGCTGAATGAAGCGAAGCATCCCCTCAGCATGATGTTGCCACTACCATGCTTCACGGTGGAGATGGTGGGTTCAGGGTGAAGTGCAGTTTTGACTTTCTTCAACACATAGCATTTGGCATTAGGCAAAAAATTTAAATTTTGGGTCTCATTGAACAGAACACCTTCTACCAAAAAAGGGCTTGAAAATGCCCTCCTTAACCCTTTTTTTTGCAATCTGCAAATGGGGACTTTTATAGCTTCTTCCCAAAAAAGGTTTTTTCTTTTTCCACTCTTCCATAAAAGGTCAGAATTTTGGAGACACAGCTAAAGTTACCCAAGGGATAAATATTCCCATCTGAGCTTGGGGGTCTCTGCAGCTCATCCAAGTGACCGTTCCCTTGCTGCTTTCTAGTTATGCTCTCCTTATCTGGGGTCAGTTTAGGGGGATGGCCATGTCTTGGTATTTAAAGGTCCACACTTCTTCCATTTATGGATGATAAATTGAACATCTCCAAATTTCAAAGCTTTGGGCACTTTTTTTAAAAACCTATCCCTCATAACACTTTCACTAAATTTTAACCCAGAGCGTCGGGGTGGGGTTTTCTTGGTTTTCATATTCTTTTTGTTTACTAATTCTCTATAAAACCCCGGCCTTCTCAAAACGATGTAGTTATCGGGGAATTACTTTAAAAATATATGACTCATTTACAATTAGGTGACTTCAAAAGGCTTTGGTCTTTGGGGGTATCATGAAAAGGGAAGAATACTTTGGGCAAACCCCACTTTTTCAGTTTTAAATTACAAAAATTTGGAAAAGTGCAAAATTTTTTTGCCTTAATTTTTTCCCACAAATATTTGCTACTTTATGTTTCATACAAATAGTATCAAAAAATACATCTCTTTAAAGAAACCCGAACCGAATTATTTCTGATATAATCTGAATATACACTAGGAAGTACTTTAGAGGAGACTTTTAGTTAGTTTTCTGATATTAGAGTTTGGGGCGAATTGATTTTTAACAAAGTAAAATTCGTTTAGAATTTCAGAAAATTTTCCTTTTTCTGAACAAAAGACAATTGGGGGGACTTCGGGGTGAAAGAAGTGTGTTTTTGATTGATAAATGGCTCGACACATGGCGTTACATTTGGAAAAAGCATTCTGGGAGGAAAAAGGGGCATAGCCTGCATACATGCAGAGATGAACCAACAGAGACCGGCGGGGTTTCTGTACGTCACCGCCTATATAAGTCCGGGCGCGACCTGGGAGCTCACACCCCCCCTCCCGTATTACTGGGGAAGGTGCTCCCCGCGGCGGCTTTTTAATAGCTTTTAAACTAAGAATGTTTTTTATACAGCAATTTTTTTGGGGGGTGTCTCAGCTTGTTGAGACTGATCTTTTAAAACGTTCTATTTCTGATTTTGGGGGGAAATTGGATCTGAGGTCCATTGGGGCTCCAGTGCAGCTGCATATAAATTTTTTAATGCTACTGCTCACGGGGGGGGAAAATTGAATATCCAAAGGGGGGATCTAAGCCTGTTCCTGTTGTATTCATTTAAGAAACAGCGTTTTTTAAAATTTACAAATCCCACTTCATTTTTTGGCGCCCAATTCTTTTTGCGCAATTAAACCAGGGGTTTAAATAAAGGTTGTTCTGCGTTGTGGTGACAAAAGAAACCGTCTTTTTTCACCGCCAAAAAATAAATTTTTCTTGTAATCCAACACAAAGGAAAAAGGTTAATTCCCTTTTTTTCTTTGCTGTGTAGCGAAAAAAACCCATTAAAAACACGCTACAAAGCAAAGTATTTTTTGGGGTTGCTAAATTGTTTGGCCAATTTTACATCCAGGGGTTAAATTTAACTTGTTTTTCTGCTGGTGAAAAAAAATAAACCGCTTTCCCGCCAAAAAAAAAATTTTTCCTGTAGCCTAATTACAACAAAGGGTTTAAATTTACAATGTTTTCTCTTTTGTTAGCGTAAAAAAACGCCATTGTAACACCTACAAAAGCATAGTTTTGTAGTTGCCAATTGTTTGGCGCAATTTTACACCAAAGGGGTTAAATTTAACGTTTTTTTTTCAGCTTTTTGTGACCCCAAGAAACCGTCATTTTCAACGCCAAAATATATACTTTTTTCCTGTAGCAAAATTCCCCAACAAAGGGTTTTAAATTTACAATTTTATCTCTTGTTGTGTACTTAAAAAAACACCCGGCATTGTTAACACCACAAACACTATTTTTTGGGGGCTCAATTTGTTTGGGGTCTTTTACACCCAGGGGTTAATTAAGCTTGTTCTCGGAAAACTCAGAAAATAAACTTTTTTTTTTCCACCCCCCCATAGAAAAATTCTGTACAAAATTTTCATATCGAATTTAAATTTAAGCCTGTTTGTACTTTTAAATTCATAAAAACACAGAGTTTTTTTAAAACGCACATACAATAAATTTTCCTGCCCATTTGTGGGGTGCAATTTTACCCAAAAGGTTCCCAAGTTTTGTTACTGGGTTCATTTTTGGCGTCAAATACAGGTGTGTATTTATCATATAAAAATCTTCATCAAACGTGTCTTACTTTTTAGAACAAACAGAAAGTCAGACAGAGAGGTGGCGGGCTCTCACCTGCGAGGGCGAGGCACAAACATTCCTGGAGCGGCCCGGGTCCCCCCCAAACTGCTAGGGGACGTCGGCAGCAGGGGTCACTCGGGAGGCCACAACTGCCGCGTCATCTGCGGCCGTTTTTTGTTCAAAAAACCCAAAGGGGGGCTTGATTGGTTGAGAAGGCTCCACTTCCCCCAATACATCTACAACCCCCAGCCAAAGTCGGGGGGGGAACATCAGACAAAAACCCTTACCGCCCCCTCAACCCCCTCTGCCCAACCCGGGTTCCCTCAGCCAGAATCTACATGTGGGTCGGGCTCACCCACTATATAGCGAGGAGACAATTAGGGGGGGGGGCGTCAACAGCTACTTGCAGCGAAGAAATGGGGCCAATATCCCCTTTTCTTGCAGAGGCCAAAGTAAGATGTGAAGTGGCATGGGAGGTTATTTGTGGGGGGTCAGCCCTGCATCCAAAACCGGTGATGGGGACAGCATGACGATGAAACACAAATAGATATGATGAGCCGACCGCCTTGGGACCGGGTAGGCAAGGGCTTCCTCTCCAAGGAAAAGGGGGCGCAGCTTCGAGTCAGGCAGGGGCGCAGCCAGCAAGGGGGTAGGGGGCCGGGGAGTCAGAAAAGGTAGCAGCAGTGTGAGGTCGGGAAGCCAAAGCGGCCACGGGGGAAAAAAAAACCCGCTTCGAGGTCCAAGAAAGTAGGGGCACAGGGGCTCAGCGAGGCAGCGGGGGTTGGGTTATCACCATGCGACGTTGGCGGAAAAAATCCGATACTCCCCGGGGGGTGTGGGGCTTTTCTTTCTAAGACCCCGGGGGAGGACCCAAAAAATATGGTATATGAAAAAATCTGTGGCAAAAGTGAAGCGTGGCCAGGAGCTAACTTTGGGCACCATGGCCCTGCGTCAACATATCAGCGTCACCACCGGGGGGGCCGGGGAAAACGTGGCCGGGGTTTGGGGGGTCCATCCTGGCCGGCCGGGGCAGCAAAAAAGGGCGGCCCCCCCAATGGCACCCCTCCTTTGCAGCCAGTCAAGGCTCAACCACCTTGCAGGAGGGAGCTTTTTTCTCTTTGCATCACTCCCGTCCAGATGCTCCTGCTCCTCGTTACTCATGGTGCCAGCATCGTTCACAGGCTTTGAAAAGAGACAAAGTATCGTCCAACCCTGGTGCAGCAGCTTACCGTGCTCCGTCCAATTTGTTCGTACTGCAGCCCCCCCTTTTCCAAAATGGGGGACCCTGCACCTTTTCAGAGAATAATGGCTTGTGCCGAGCCGAAGGAGGTTCCAAGCCATAATTTCTTTCCAAAAAGGGAATACTACACTTCATAAAAAGTAAACAGAAGGGGGCCAGCCCCTTGAGCTTATGGGTTTTGTTCCAAGGTGAAGGCAGCGGGGGATCGGGAGCTTAACACCGGTCGAGCCAGTACTTCCCCTTTAGGGCCCACGGGGTGAATTGCTTCCTGCCCGGGGCCACACTAACAACTTGGACAGGAATCCGCTTTCTCCTCCACTTGTCAAACGGGGCGGTCCTGCCCCAAAATGCCGCCTCCTTCTCCTCCCCACCCCACCATCTCACCCCACAAGTACCTCCATCATACCACATGTTAGGGCACAGGGTGTCACGCATTCTATCCCTGGCTTGCCTCGACGAACAATCAACAGGGGGAGGAACTGCCCCCGCGCATCAAAAAGAAACGATGTGGGGGCTTTCCCCGGGGCGTCACTGCAAATGAAAACCATGGTGAAAAAAAGGGAGTAACTGTGTCCGCGGCTGACGGGGAGGGATGGTCCATGCGCCCCCCGGGGCGCAAGTTGTTCCCCTCGGGTTGTGAAAATTTCCTAAAGTCTTCCACGATCTTCAAAAATTTCGAAAATGGCCGGGAAAACTGTGCATGAACTTTATCCCTTCCAACAAACCCAGGAACACCCCCCTCGAGTTGCAGCGCAAAAAGGGCCTCCCCAACCACCAAAAAACATGTTTGCACCTGTTGGAATTTCAGCCTGCAATTTTTTACCGACTGATGAAAAAAAAAGGCAATTAACGATTTTTTTGATGACCAGGCGGACAGGGGTACCCCCCCTTGTAACTGATTTCAGCCAGGCAGCCATGCGGACACCCCCGTTTGTTGAGGCCATTCAAGGAGGCCACGTTATTTTCAGTCGCCAGGACTAAAGGATGAAAACTCATTCCACTGTTTCATTTCCTGGAACAGAGCGAAAAAACTGTCTGGGCAGGGGACGGAGCGTGGCACTACATCTCGCGGCCACAGATCCGGGGGGGACTGAAATGAGGAGGGGGAGGAACATTGGAGCAGAACATTGTCTGGTAAATGATGATTTTCTACCCAGTGACAAAGAGGAGGAGCAGGACAGCGGAGAGGTAGATGGAGATGAGGAAGACAGGGAATGACCCCAAGCACCCTGGCAGTAACATGAGATGAGGCAGGGGGCCCCTCGGGGTCCTTTGCAGATGCCCGCAGCATGCATTTGCCTGGCTATGACGCCGATAGTCAGCACCGTAGAAAATATTCTTTGGGACTTTTTCAGTTAAGGGCGGGTGCACAAACCCAAAAAAATATATCAGCCTTTATTAAAAGTTGCACACCGACACTATAATTTTCAAATTTAAGAAAAAACTTTATTGAGCAATATAGTGAACAACCACCGCTTCCAAAAACAAAGGGCATTAAACTTTTTTTTTTAAGTGTAATTAGATTCGTATATTTGACGTTTTGGTCCCTAATTGGACCTTTACAATTGAATCTTTTAAAGTTTTTTTCATTTATTCATTTTTTTTTAAAATTTTTTAAAAACCCCGGGCGCGTGCGGATGGAGGGTTGGGGCACTCCTCTAGATCTCCAAAAATGTCTTCTTTTATTGGACTCAAAAGTATTTTCCATGTTCTTCAAATTTTTTTTTCAGTTTTTTGTTTGGGTGTTAAATTCCAATCTTTCTGAAGACAAAAGCATTGTTCCTCTAACCTTAAATTTCTTGTTCAATTCATCAATCGACTTATGAAAAATTCCCCATTAAGTAGCAAATATCCAAAGAACACTTATTTAGGATCCCTTCAAATCGTGGCCTTTAAAACATACATCCTGAAAAAGAGTTTGGGCGCAGATACAACGAAGGGCCCCTTGGAAAGATTTTTTCCCCTAATATCCAAAAATACTACAGTGCAGTTGATGTCCACTAATTTACGTTTCAATCGTTCAAAATCCCTTGCTTTAAAATTCATGATGAGGGACATGGAAAATTTTGGGACCCCACGCGCAGCGGGGGGTCGGTAAAAAAAAATTTCAAAGAAATGAATAAATTTAAAAACTTGTGAAAGTTCAATTGAAAAAGGTCCAATTAGGGACCGAAACGTCAGAATTAAAAATTAATTACACTAAAAAATTAAAGTAAATGACCCTATGTTTTTTTAAGCCGGATTTATCATAAATTTGCTTTAAAAAAGTTTTTTTTCCCATGAATTGAAAATTATAGTGTCGGGGTGAAACCTTTTACATAAAAGGACAATAGTAGCATCCGGCAAGGGAAGACTCGGCTCTCCACCCTATTGGGCCCCCGCTCCGGGCCAAAATGGGGGGCATTTTCTCAGCTATTGAAGGGAGGACAAACTCCCAAAAACTATAGGGGAAAACCTCCGTAGTCCCGTTGCCGTGCCTAGTGTGGCTTTTTCCCTCCTCACGGGCTGACCGGGGGTTTCTTTAGCGCTCCGTCTAAAGCCCCGCGGCTCTGGTTGGGGGAAAGGGGGGGGGGTAGGGCATAAACCCGTTTTCCCTCAAGCAACCTAAGCTGGGTCACTGATGAGCACTTCCTTCACCCCCCATGAGGAGGGCAGGGTCCCAGCAGCGCAGCAGGACCTGGGGCAACCCTGAACCAACAGGTGGTGGGCCCACTTGGAAAACACTCTGGCCACCCCATTTGAAGATCCCTGGACTACGGGGCAGCCAAACGGATTGTGGGGCCACAACTTGCCCCAAATTTTCAGTTGGAAAGCTGTCCTGCCCGGGGCCATATGTTCTTTAGAAAGGGGTGTTCAGACGCGGGGGCCCCGTTTACCCAAGGAGAAAAACCCCGCTTTTTCCACGGGGGGAAAGTGGAACGGGCTGGCCTTTTTCAAGTAATCAGGGCGTATCGGCCAGGGTTTTCCCCAACCAAGCCTTAGGCTCAAATACATCAAACCCTTTCCCCGTCACCCAAACTGTGAGAAATGAGCTGTTTCAAAATCCCGCCTCAGCCACTACGATCCCCCACCCGCCTATGCCACACATTGCGCCCGTTTCTCCATCTGCCCCCAAAACCATCTTTTTCCAGGGGCTGTATTGCCCCCACCTCCACACCTTCAATGTGCCCTACTGCCTGACCTAATGCCCGTGTGTGGCTGCGCCGGTCCAATCGTGTCAAATTTTGCCACTCTCTGCCTCAGCTTTTTGCTCCGCCGCAGCACCCCACCTCTTCATTGTGCCACTCTGTGGCCTACCCAGTTGTTTGCCCATCCAGAATGTCATTTTGCCACTGTCTGCCTCATGATTCTGCTGCGTGACCTCAAATCTTTCTGTCAATTTGTGCCCTCTATGGCCTACTCCTTTTTTGCCCCCTCCAAAAGTATTGTCCACTGTCACCTCATGCTGCGCTGTGGCTGCGCGGCCCTCCACACTTTTTCTTGTGCACTCTTTTGCCACTCCGTTTTGCCACCTCCCGAATTTCATTGTGCCCTGTCTGAAACCCCATGCTGCTGCTGTCCCCTGACTTCCACTATCTTCATTGTGCCACTCCCGTGGCCTACCCAGTTTTTTTTTTCCTGCCCCCGAATGTCATTTTTCCATTCTGACCTCAGCGCGCCGCCCGCACCTCCACTCTCGCATTTTGGGCCCCCTCTGGGGCCTACCCTGTTTTTGCCACCCCAAATGTCATTGTGCCACTGTCTGACCCCATGCTGCTGGGCCGGGGACCTCCACTTTTTGTCATTGGACCCCTGTGGCCTACTCCCCGTTTTTGCCACCCCCCAAATTCTTGTGCCCTGTCTTATCATGCGCGCGTGGCGGGGTGCCCGGGGACCTCCCCAGGTTTTATTGGGCCACTCTGTGGGCCCACCCTGTTTTTGCCACCCCAGAATGTCATTGGGGGCCACTGTCTTACCTCATGCTGTTTGCTGGGGGACCTCCACACTCTGTCATTGTCCACTGTTGGCCTACTCCAGTTTTTTTCCCCCTCCAGAATGTCCCCTTTTTGGGCCCCTGTCGACCCATCGCTGGAGCCGTCACCTCCAACCCCTCTCATTGTGCCACCTGTGGGCCTACTCCATTTTTGGGGCCCCCTCCAGAATGTCATTTTTGCCCCGTCTGACCCATGCTGCGGGGGGGTCCCTCTACCTCTGTCATGTGCCCCTCGGGGCCCACTCCTGGTTTTTTTTGCCACCTCCAAATGTCTTGTGCCCCTGTCTCCTATCTCCCGGGTTTCCTTCCCTCCCCCGGGTCATTGTTTTACTCTGGGCCTACCCATTTTTGCCACCCTCAGAATGTCATTTTGCCACGTCTGACCTAGGGGTGCAGCCGCCCCACCTCCACTCTCTGTCATTTTTCCCCTCTGTTCCCACTCCTGTTTTTTTCCCCCTCCAGAATGTCATTGTGCCACTGTCGACCTCAGCTGCTGCCCCCCTCACCTCCACTCTCGTCATTTTGCCCTATGTGGCCTACCCATTTTTTTAGCCCCTTTCCCGAATTTCCCCTTGTGCCACTGTCTGAAACCTCATGCGCTGGGGCCGTCCCCCTCCATCTCGTCATTGTGCCCCTCTGTGGGCCCACCCATTTTTTTCCACCTCCAGAATTTCCATGTCCACTGCGACCCCATGCTGCGCCCGGGGCCGTCACCTCCACTCTCTCTCATTGTGCCCTTGTGGCCTACCCAGTTTTTGCCACCCTCCAAAATGTCATTGTCCATGTCTGACCTCGCTGCTGCCGGGGGCCGTCACCTCTACCTCTGTCATTGTGCCACTCTGGGGGCCTACCCTGTTTTTGGCCACCTCCAGAATTTTCATTGTGCCCTGTCCCCTTTTTCTGCTGGGCCCTTTTTTCCCCACTCTCTGTCATTTTTCCACTCTGTGGGCCACTCCAGTTTTTGCCACCTTCCAGAATTCATGGCCACTGTGACCCATGCTGCTGCCCGGGCCATCCCTCCACCTCTTCATTGGTTTTCCCCTCTGTGGGCCCACTCCTGTTTTTCAACCTCCAAAAGTCGTTTTTTTCCACTTCTGCCCCAGGGCTGGCGTGGGTGCTCCAGACCTAGACACGTGTTCATTGTGCCCCTCTGTGGTCTTTCCTTTATTGCCACCGGTCCAAATGTCATTGTTCCACTGTCTGACCCATGCTTCTGCCGCCATCCCTCCACCTCTGTCATTTGCCACTCTGTGGCCTACCCTTTTTTTGCCACCCCCAGAATGGATTGCCTTGTCTGACCTCATCTTGCCGGGGCCCTCACCTCCCCTCTGCATTTTGCCATCTGTGGCCTTCTCCTGTTTTTGCCCCCTCCAGAAAATCATTGTGCCACTGTCTGACCCAAAAACTGCTGCGTGGCTGCTGCCTGACCTAGAATGGTCTTGTGCCACTTGGGCCTATTCCTGTTTTTTTTTTGCCACCTCCAAATGTCTTGTGCCACGTTGACCCATGCTGTGTTTTTTGCGCCGCGCACCTCCACCCCTGCCCAATGTTCCACCTGAGCTTCCCAGCTGTTTTTTTCCAGTTTTCCCTAGCAGACTTTATCAGGGGAACTTCCCCTTCAGTTTTTTGGTCAGTTTTTTGCCCTTTTAAATGCCCAGGGAATTTTATAGTGGGAAAAGATTCTAAGAGCGGCGGGGAGTCAGTCGTGTCATACTAAAACACAACTTGATGAAGATGAAACCCAAGCTCCCTCTGCAATTTTGCATGGCACAACGTTTCTACAGCACCCTGCAGGCTCTGTGCAGCCTGGAAATAGCTGTTTTGTAACGTGATTCGTCCCGAAGTAATTCGGAACAAAGTTATTTTTTGTCTGGAAATTCGGCGAAGTGAGCGAACCGAATTTTGAGAAATTCGCCCATCTCTAGCTGATATATGTAGTTAAAGGCACAAAGTCTAAGGTTCTGTTTACACGGCAATGGACAAACACAGCTCTGTGTTTAAACTCAGCGGAACCGTTCAATAAAACCGGTTTTTGGACTTTTTTTTTTCACAAAAACCGGTCTGTTTTGCGGTGGTTTTGGTTTTTGAACTGTTTTTGTTACTGTTTTTGTCCCGGTTTTCCCAGCGCTTTTTGTACTGTTTTTCGAGCTGAAAAGTGTACTGAGTGTGAAAGTATCCGGATTGGTGCAAGAAACCATGTTATTTTTTTATCTTCACAATTTAACAATGATGCACAAAGGCCAACTTTTTCACTTTCACTTTAAGCACATGTGCATGTTAACAGCATAAATATTTGGTTAGTTTAGGCTAAAAAGAGGATTTATAGACTTTTGCTCACACTGAAGTGCTTTGCAGGACCCTATATTAAAAAAGTGCAAAAGGACCTGCAAAAACATACCCACTATTGGTGGGATCATTCTTCACTTTTTTTGCAAAAACCGCCCAAAAACCGCATTAAAAACCACGCCAAAAACTGCTCACTCACTTTCTGAGTGGTTTACATTGACTCCAATGTTAATTTTCAGTCTGGAAACTGTTTTTAAGAATGAACATGTTCTATTTTTTTTTGGTCCGCCGGCAGTGTGAAAAACCGCCCGGCGGAAAAACAGTTCAGTGGGGACTGCTGAATGGTTTTTCTATTGAAGTCTATGGAGGAGCGTTGCTTTCAAGTTTTCAGACTGTTTCTAAAACCGCAAACCGTCTGAAAAAAACATCCAAAAACCCTTGCAGCTGGAACATGCCTAAGGCTTCTATACTGAGGAACTTTTAAACCATTTTTGTACTTCTGCTATCATTTGCAGTGGACCTTCTGTTGATTGAGGTCACAATCTGTATGTACAGGATACTACAGCTGTCTTGATTAGCAGCAATATATGTGTATATGTGTGTACATGGTAAATTAAATCTGAGTAAGGCCTCTATGAAAATGTTACACAAAATTAAATTTGACAGACGCTTTGTCAAATAATTGTTTTAGTAGCACAGCCTCAGGCTTTGGCCAAACCCTAAAACAAACATCTTTCTATATACAGTTAATATGCACAAAATGTTCTCTTAGAAACAAGTCAAGATACATTATTATGACCACTTTCTACTTTCAGCATAGGCAGTGCAAAGCTCATGAAGAAAGCCGTGTGTTATGAGATGATATATAAGGAGTGATCAGCTGTCTGTACACATATCCCTTGTTGCTGTCATGCGTAAAAGGGGCTGTTTATCAGCATTGTTGATTATTGGCTTTCTGACGAAATGTGGCAGCATTTGTGAAACTGCACAGTTTGTAAACTGTTCATGTGCTGCTGTGGTGAAAGTGTACTGTGGCTAGATAACTGGCACCATTGTAAATAAGTGATGTGTAAATTGTGAAACACCATGTGCCATTGATGTGAAAGGTTAAGATTGGCAACGAAGCAGTACAAAGGCACATCAACAAGTCACATTGGAGCAGCTTACCTACAAAACAAACCAGTAGCCTACCAGACACGTGTTTACAACAACAATTCTGAGAACGTATGGTGACTGCACCTCAGCTAAGTTGCATTGGCAGAAAAAGCTACCATTTTCACAACAGTATCAGAATTGGGGCTCCACTCCACATCAGAATTGGACGCAAAATTATGCCTTCTCCAATGAGTTACATTTTCAGCTTCATTGAATGGATGAATATAAGCATCGCAAGCAAGAAACATTAAAGAACAAGCATCATGCAACCATTGCTGAAAGATCACAAGCTGGTGGTGGCATCATGTGGCAATTTTTGTCATGGCATTTTCTGGGCCCTATCATCCATGTGGAAATCACTCTCTACTAGTTTGAGTATGAATCAGTTGTGCAGACTACATACACCCACTCATTATGATTCTTTCCTGGAGTGGAAGGGATCTTTCAGGATAATGTGACATGTCACTCAGTTAGAAATGTCTGACATTGATTGGATGACCATGACCAAGACTTCCAAGTACTATCCTGGCGGTCTAACTCAACAGACTTCAACCCAAGTTAGTATCTGTAGGACTAGCTCAATCGACCTGTTTGCTTCATGGAACTTCTCTCACGCACACTTCAGCAGTTGGGATGCACTGCAGTCAGCATTACTCCAGATACCTGTGACAACCTACTATGCCCTTATGTAGAGTAATTCACAGCCTATATAGCTGCTGTTCATCTGGATTTTAGCTGATGGTCATAATAATGTGATTCAACTGTGAACTTTTTTACTCTTCTTATCCATGTGTTGCAAGAGGTTTCATTTATAGATTAAATATAATTGAAATAATCCTGAATGGCTCAAAAAATGTAAAGTATTCAAGCATGTAAACATAACTAAATTACTTCCACTTTTTTAAGGGTTACATAGTTACATAGTTTGTAAGGCCGAAAAAAGACAAGACGTCCATACAGTTCAGCCTGTTGTTTCTAAAGTTTTGATCTTGAAGCATATCCTATTATGTTAATGCAGATCAATGGACAACCTTCTGTTTCACAGCGACCACAGTAAAATTATAAACTTGTAGTATTTTTGTTCTAGTATCAGTATGAGAAGCAGTAAAAACATACAAAAAAAACAAAACCTGGTACACTGTTCTCCGTGTGACACTGGATAAACAGCTTCCTTGCTTCTATCGGACATACAATCTTGTGTTTAACCATACACATTACACATGGGAGGTTTCATGAAGACAATTTTGTTATGTTTCTTTACTGAAAAACTAAAGTATAAGCAGAAAAAAAACAAATATATTGGTTTTTATAATTTCCTGTTACCATTCCATATAAAATGTGATCTCTTTATTTAATTTGTTTTAAAAATAATAAAAAAATGGGTGAATTATTTATAAATTAAATATATAATTTTTTTTTATAACAGTCACAATATTTTAGCCTCTTAGGTCCCATTCACATTTCTTTTTGCACCCTATTCCTGGTAAAAAATGTATCTTTATAGAAAAATCAGCAGGACCGTGACGGGGCCATAGACCAAATGGACTATATTTGCCTAACTTAATAAATGTATACCATTTCTGCATCAGACACAAAAGCATGATTTATCTTGCAACCAGGTCTGCATAGAACTCAGCAAAGTTGATGATACACTACTATAATATTATATCCAAATAAAGAACAAATACCACAAATACTAATAAAGGATCACACAACAAAACAAAAACAATGTTTTAAATCATTGAAATCTAATTTTTGATGACTGCTCTGTAACACTGTAAAATAGGCCAAAATGTCTCCATCACTTCATGAACTTCATTGAACCTAGTATATGTACTGACAAATTTCACTTAATCTGTAAACTCTTTACTTTTTCACTTATTTGTCATCAATGAAGAAGATTGATCACTTTTCTCAGCCATTTTCCATACATAATTGATGATCCTAAATTTCTTTAATATTATTTTTGAGTGTCAGGGATCTCATGAAGAATTACATTGATTCTCTGTCAAAGTCTCCAAAGATTACGTATAGGAGATCTGAAAATTTGAGGGATATTTTGGTTTGTAGTTTTTACACCTCACCTTAAATCACAAGGGCGTTTGAAAGTAAAAGCTCTAAAAGGGGATGTTTCAACTGTGGCAAATGTGTTAGTTGCCCAAAAATTGCCCAAATTTTTGCGATTCCAGTGGTGAAAAGGAATATAAAATTGTATTTGATATGTGTGATACAGTATATGCACTTAAATTTATATGGGTCTAATGACTAGACAATTGAAACATTGGAGAAGAGAACTTGCTTTGGAAATAATGACAGCAAAGGAAACTGATGACCTTGAGCAATTACACACTATTCCGAGACACTTCAAACTGCATCACAATTCAGATCCATCCGTTTTTAAGGTATGGAAAATTTATAAGATATATCCTGGTATCTGTGGTGGCGATTACCAAAATAGTTTAGCCAAAAAATAAATAAAATTACAACTCTTTAATAAATAAATAGTGTTATTTATTTTGTGTTTCATTTCTAATATGTCTGGGGTTTAATTTATCCTTTTTGTTTTTAATTTTAAGCTCTATTCTGTTTTGATGCGGGCTATGTATCTAGATAGGCAAACATGAGAGTTTTTTTCTTCAATTTGCAGTACTTATGGATAGTTGTGCTTTGCTGCCATATATTCTCTCACAGCCCCTCGCTTATTTAATTTTAGCACTTTTATCTTTTTCTACACTTTTGGGGACATGTATACAAACTGTCTAAGACTTTCTTTGTTGCCCATAGCAAACAATCAGAGCTCACCTTTCATTTTTTCAGAGTACTATATGAAATGAAAGAGGAGCTGTGATTGGTTGCAATAAACAGAAAGTCTTAGTCCTGACAGTTTTCATACATGTGGCCCTTTATATTTATTTTACATAACTGGGGCTTTTCACTGCTGTGATTTATATATTGAGTACATGTGATTTTTTATGTATATTATATTTTAATATGAATTTTCTGGTATTTGTGTTATATTAGGCCACATTACTATTGCGATGGATGTGTGCTGATTCTGCCTTTGGGGCCTTTCACTAATAAACATGAATTGTGTATTTCTTTTTTTACATAATTATCAATGGTTTCTTCACGTTTTATGTGCTGGAATGTCACATAGGAGAACATATGTTTAAAAATATTGTATGGGTAGAGATGCCTATAGTAGTTGTAATATTTATATTAATGTACTTTATTCTAGGGCTTCTTATAGTAAACAATCTGTGTAATGTGAAATTCATTCTACTTATATTTATCATGATAATGGTGCTCCATTTTTGATAATGGTTGCCTTCTTCTTGCGTGTTTCTAGAATGTTACTTCTGGGACATGTGTAGCTGATTGATTGAAGTATCGGCCTATTCTGGAGCGCACTCTGTTGATGTCATGGGCACACCTGGCTCAGCTTGATTCTGCATACTTTTTCTCTTTCCTATTAAATTTAATGTTGTTTACAAGGAGATAACATCTTCAGGGCTGATCTTAAGTCATCAATTTAATCAAGACTTTATATAGTGTGTGTTTAGGCATAGCCGGCATCATCTCCTGACGAAACACGTGTCGAGATATTTGCATGTTATCTAGTGGTAATGCTATGACTATATTTAATTCAATAATGGTTTGATTATACTGTATATTCTTTATTATGTCTTTTGATGCTCATTGCTTATATTTATGGATTACGCTTAATACATGAATTTATAGTTGCACTTGCACTTTATATTTGTTATGTACTGATACATTTTTGCCAATAAGCTGGGCATTATTTGATATCATTATGAATTTCACAAGTATTTATATTGATGAAATGTTTCCATAATATTATCCCCTGGTTGCTCTAGTTTGTATCCGATTTCCACTTTTAACACTACTATGTATCAGCTACAGGTGTAAAGTATAGGCCTGTTAAGGAGGTGATGTCATGGGCGCACCTGGCACCACTTGATTCTGTATCCTTTTTCTATTTACTATTGAATTCAATGCCATTTAAAAGGAGATAAGAACCCCACAGACGATATTAATTTATCAATTTAATCATTGCTTTATATTGTGTGTGTTTAGTGGGTATCAGGGGCGTTGCTAGGGTCCCAAAACATCCGGGGCCCGGGCCCTCTGTGTTATGTTTTGCTCTGTAAGGCTGGGTTCACATGGCATTTTTCACGCCCCATTGTGAGCTGTGGCATGGATTTTTACAGAGAAACTTATATCCCTGTCACTAGTTGTATGCCTATTTCAATAACTGTTGAAAAAAGAATCTAAAAGAATGTATACATTATAAAATAGAAGAGGAAAATTCACATTCACATTATATCACTGTGAATTTTCAGACAATTTGCAGCCAATTAGAGGTCACTACCATGGACTGTAATTGGCTGCAAAAGGAAATGCTGTGTCACTTGAATTAGTGGATTCACAAGGTAAATATTTTATTTTTAAATCATCCCTTTATGAACTGACAAACTACAAGTAGTTTTGAAACACCCCTGTAAGGCCTGGTTCACATCTGCGTCAGAGGTTTTTTGCTGTGAATCCATCAGATCTCTGCCATAGTGTTCTTTGTTGAGACACTTCCTTCTTAACTACAGACACCACAGCAGAAACCTGACGGACCCATTGTAATTATTAGGATCTGTTGGTTGCCGTGGGTGTCTGCAGTGAACAGATCCCCCTGGCTTTAGTTTTTCACCTCTGTGACGGAGGTTCCAAACAGAACCTCTGACACAGATGTTTATCAGGCCTAAAATAAACATATATTCTGTTCTGATCTGCAGAATATAGATAATATGTCATTTATATCACACAATGAACTCCAGAATAATTAAAACTCCTAAAAAATTGCACAGTTGTGTTTTTTTTTCTAATTCCAACTCACAGAGAATTTTTATTTTATGTACATACGGTGCATTCAGTGCTACCATCAAAAACTCGTTCAAGAAAAAGGTTCTCACAAGGCAAAGTAAGAAAAGCTTTCTGACCTGGACAAAATAGCGCTACTGACCGCACTATTCTATCCAGCACAGAAAGCATTTACAAAACAGAACACATATAGTCCAAAAGTGACCATGTTTGTGCTGCTGTCCCCTATGGACATGTTGTGGGATCTGTTGAGATATGTTTTTCCCATATTTTCAAATAGACCAACAGAGGTCCCAAAAGGGGCAACAGCACAGTGTGACCCAAAACTAAAAGAATAAAGACCTGCCTGCTCTCTGCATATGGTGGAGGGGTCACCCTGCCCTGCAGGATGAGGACCACTCACTGTATATTGGGGAATTTTTCTATGGAGAGCACATAGGGGACACCAGAGCAAGAGGCAGAAACACTGTGGGAGAAGGCAGGTACAAATCCTCTGATGTCCAGCAGCCTGCTGACCCTTTATCTCCTGCCACTACCCACCAGGGGCCACTGTTTCCTGCTCTCCATGGAGACATAGCTGCTGTGCGGCAATTATGTGAGGGCTTCTCGCGGCTCACCCCCTCCCTCCAGCCTCTCCTCTCCGAGCCTCTAGCATTGTACAGAGGGGAGGCAGGAGGAGGAAGCCTGCACAGGACAACTAGTTTTGCTGCATGCTCCCCAGCCTCGGCTCACGTCAATCACACTGTGAGCACGGGCTTCACAGGGTAGCTTCTGGCCCCTGCTTTCAGTGGCGTTGGGCAGTGTCTGATGATGCTGCCCCTGCGCTGCTTCTGATTAAAGAGCCCCGGGCAGCAGGAGATTTACCTGCTGTCGCGGGGTCCGGGAAATTTCCCCTATTTGCGGGAGGCTCGCGGACGTTTCGGGACAGTTGGTAAGTATGAGGTTCGGGGCAAAGGCTGTTTTATTCAAGGCTTGTGCCCCGAATAAAATAGCCTAGCAACGCCCCTGGTGGGTATTACCTCCTGACGAAGGCTAGACAAAACATGTGTTGAGTTGCTTGCGTGTTATCTAGGGGTAATGCTATGACTATATATGATTAAATAATGGTTTTACTATATATTTTTCATGAAGTCTTTTGATGCCAACTGCTTATATTTATTGATTAAGTTTAGTATATAAATTTATTGTTATATTATTATATTTGTTATGTACTGATTAGAAATGGGCAAATTGATTCTAACGAAGTGGAATTCGTTTAGAATTTCAGGAAAACTTCGGTTCTGAACGAAGTCGAAGTTTGGGGTACTTCGAGTGAACGAAGTGTGCATTTGATTGATAAAATGGCTGCGAGCGCATGGCGTTACATTGGGCAAAGCATTCTGGGAGGAAGAAGGGCATAGCCTGCATGACATGTGCAGAGATGAAGCCAATCAGAGACCGGCGGGATTCTGTGATGTCACCGCACTATATAATTCCGGACGCGACGCTGGGAGCTCACACTCCTCTCACTGTATTGATCAGGGAAGGTGCTGCTGCGGCTGATTGTGATAGATCTTACTGAAGAACTCATTTTTATACAGCGATTTTTGTGGGGTGTCTCAGCTTGTCTCAGAGACTGCTTCTCTTAATGTTCTATTTCTGATTTTTTGGGGTATTGGATCTGAAGTCCAGTGTGCGTCCACTGCAGCTGCATATACATTTTAATGCTATCTGCTCACAGCACATTGAATATCCAAGGGGGATCTAAGCCAGTTCCTGTTGTATTCATTTAAAGAAACAGCGTTTTTACAATACAAATACCACTTCATTTTTGGCTGCTCAATTGTTTGGCGCAATTTACATCCAGGGGTTAATTAAGCGTTGTTTTTCTGCTGTGGTGACAAAAATAAACCGTCTTTTTCACCGCCAAAAATTACAATTTTCCTGTACCATAATTCACAAGCGAAGGTTAATTACAATTTTTTCTCTTGTTGTGTAGCGTAGAAAACACGCAATTGTAACACGCTACAAAGCTAATAGTTTGTGGCTGCTCAATTCTTTTGCGCAATTTACATCCAGGGGTTAATGAAGCGTTGTTTTTCTGCTGTGGTGACAAAAATAAACCGTCTTTTTCACCGCCAAAAATTAAAATTTTCCTGTAGCCTAATTCACAAGCGAAGGTTAATTACAATTTTTTCTCTTGTTGTGTAGCGTAGAAAACACGCAATTGTAACACGCTACAAAGCTAGTAGTTTGTGGCTGCTCAATTCTTTTGCGCAATTTACATCCAGGGGTTAATTAAGCGTTGTTTTTCTGCTGTGGTGACTCCAAGAAACCGTTTTTTTCACCGCCAAAAAATACAATTTTCCTGTAGCATAATTCACAAGCGAAGGTTAATTACAATTTTTTCTCTTGTTGTGTAGAGTAGAAAACACACAATTGTAACACGCTTCAAAGCTAGTAGTTTGTGGCTGCTCAATTGTTTGGTGCAATTTACATCCAGGGGTTAATTAAGCGTTGTTCTGCAGTTGTACTCAATAAAAGAAACTTTGTTTTTCACCGCTACAGAAGAAATTCTGTAGCATAATTCATATCCGAAGGTTAATTAAGCCTGTTTGTGCTTTTATATTCAGTAAAATACACAGAGTTTTTAAACGGCACATACAAGTCAATTTTTCCTGCCCATTTGTGGAGCGCAATTTATATCCAAGGGTTACCAAGCTTGTTACTGGGTTCATTTGGAGTCAAATACAGGGTGTGTATTTATCATATACAGATATCTTCATCAAACAGTGTCTGTACATTTTAGAACAAACAGTATGTCAGACAGAGAGGTGGCAGGCTCTTCACCTGAGAGGCAGAGGCACAAACATTCCAGGCCCAGGTCGCAGCACAGCAAGGGGACGTCGCAGCAGGGGTCACTCGGTGAGGCCACAACTGCCGCTGTCATCTAGCGGCCGTGTGCTGACTAGCAACCCAAGGGTTCTTGATTGGTTGACTAGGTCATCCACTTCCTCCCAGATGACATCTGACAACCCCAGCCAAGAGTCAGTGGGAACGTCAGACACAACCCTTAGTTGACATGGCCCGGGAGCGGGTCAGCGGCCCTCACCTGTCCTCAACCCGCCTCTGTCCCATCCGGTTCCCTCAGCCAGAGATCTACTATTTAGTCTGGGCTCAGCGCCACTATATAGCGAGGATGAACAATTTGAGGAGGGCAGTCAGCAGCTACTTGGCAGCGAAGAAATGGGGCCAATATCCCCTGCTTCTTGAAGTAGGCGGCAAAGTATAGATGTTGAGAATGGCATGGGAGGTCATGTTGTGAGGGGTCAGCCTCTGCATACCAAGACTTTTGATGAGGACAGCAGTGATGATGAAACACAAATTGATGATGATGTAGCCGACCGCACTTGGGAGCCGGGTGAGGCAAGGGCTTCATCATCATCAGGAGAAGAGGGCGTCAGCTTGCGCGTCAGGCAGCGGCGCAGCCAGCAAGTGGGTCGTGTGGCCGTGAGTCAGCAGGATAGCAGCAGTGTGAGGTCGGGAGCCAAGCGGCCACGGGGTAAAAAAACCCGCTTCGCAGGTCCAAGAAAGTAGCGGCACAGGGGCTCAGCGAGGCAGCGGCGGCAGTAGTCACTCAGTGTGGAGCGTTGGCGGTAAAATCCGATACTCGGCGGTGTGGCAGTTCTTTGCTAAGACACCGGAGGAGCCGAATATGGGTATATGTAGAATCTATAGGCAGAAAGTGAAGCGTGGCCAGGGAGCTAACGTTGGCACCACAGACCTGCGTCAACACGTGCAGCGTCACCATCCGGTGGCCTGGGAGAAACGTGGCTCAGATGTGGTGGTCCATCCTGCCACAGCAGCAACAGCAGCAGCAGCAGTGCCCAGTGGCACGCATGCCATTGCAGCCAGTCAAGGCTCCACCACCTCTGCAGAAGGGAGCTGTTTCTCTTTGACATCATCTCCCGGTCCAGATGCTCCTGCTCCTCGCTACTCATGGCGCCAGCAGTCGTTCAGCGAGGCGATTGCAAAGAGATAACAGTATGTGTCCAACCATCCTAAGGTGCAGAAGCTGACCGTACTCCTGTCCAAGTTGTTGGTGCTACAGTCCCTCCCTTTCCAAATGGTGGACTCTGCACCGTTCAGAGAACTACTTGCTTGTGCCGACCCGAGATGGAGAGTTCCAAGCCGTAATTTCTTTTCCAAAAAGGCAGTACCAGTACTTCATAAATATGTAGAACAGAAGTGGGCCAGTTCTTGAGCTTATCGGTTTGTTCCAAGGTGCACGGCAGCGCGGACGTCTGGAGCCTTAACTACGGTAAGGGCCAGTACATGTCCTTTACGGCCCACTGGGTGAATGTGCTTCCGGCCCAGGCACACCAACAACTTGGACAGGAGATGCCGCTTTCTCCTCCACGTTGTCAAACTGCGGCTCCTGCGCTAATGTCCGCCTCCTCCTCCTCCACCACCACCACCATCTCAGCCTCCACAAGTACCTCTCCATCATACCACATGAGTAGGGCACAGCGGTGTCACACAGTTCTACACCTGGCTTGCCTCGGCGAACGAAGTCACACAGGGGAGAAACTGCTCCGCGTCATGCAGCAAGAAATCGATGTGTGGCTTTCTCCGCGCCAACTGCAAATCGGAACCATGGTGACAGACAATGGGAGGAACATGGTGTCCGCGCTGCACCGAGGAGGGATGGTCCATGCGCCCTGCATGGCGCATGTGTTCAATCTGGTTGTGAAAATGTTCCTGAATTCTTCCACCGATCTTCAGCAGATTCTGAAAATGGCCAGGAAACTGTGCATGCACTTCATCCATTCCTACAAAGCCAGGAACACCCTCCTCGAGTTGCAGCGGCAGAATGGCCTCCCACAACACACTCTGATATGCGATGTTTCCACCTGTTGGAATTCCAGCCTGCACATGTTGGACCGACTGTATGAACAGAGAAAGGCCATTAACGATTTTTTGATGATCCAGGCGGACAGGAGTACTCCCCTGTGTAACTTTGATGTCAGCCAGTGGCAGCTTATGCGTGACACCTGCCGTTTGTTGAGGCCATTCGAGGAGGCCACATTATTTGTCAGTCGCCAGGACTATGGGATGAATAACGTCATTCCACTGCTTCATGTCCTGGAACAGATGCTGAAAAATCTGTCTGGGCAGGGGACTGGAGACGTAGCGACTATATCTCACACATGAGTCCGGTGGGGACTGAAATGGAGGAGGAGGAAGAGGAGGAGGAGGACATTGGAGCAGAAGCATTGTCTGGTGAAATGAGTGGATTTTCTACCCAGGTGACAAGAGAGGAGGAGCAGGAGCAGCTGGAGGAGGTAGATGGAGATGAGGAAGACGAGGCAGATGACCCGCAAGCACCGTGGCAGTATACAGTGGAGATGGAGGCAGGGAGCCCCTCGGAGTCACTTGTGCAGATGGCCCGCAGCATGCTGATTTGCCTGGCTAGTGACAGCCGAATAGTCAGCATCTGGCAGAGGGATGACTTCTGGCTCTCCACCTTATTGGACCCTCGCTACCGGTCCAAAATGGGAGCCTTTTTCCCAGCTATTGAGAGGGAGGACAAACTGAGCGGGGGGTTCTTCAGCGCTCACGTACTACTGCCGCGGCTGCCGGGGGAAGGTGGGGGGGTCGAGCAGTACCAGCTCCATCAGCAGCAACCTAAGTCCAGGATTTCCACACACCAATGCCTTAGGCGTCAGACTACATCAGCCATGACGCCTCACCAAAACTGTGCGAAATTATTCTGGGTTCAAACTACCTGCCTCAGCCACTATTCTGATGCCGGCACCCGCCTGATGCCACCAACCATCTTTACCAGGGACTGGTATTGCCACCCACCTCCACACTCTGTCATTGTGCCACTGTCTGACCTCATGCTGCTGTTGTAGCTGGTGCTATGACATCCACACTGTGTCATTGTGCCACTGTCTGACCTCATGCTGCTGCTGTGGCTGCTGCCGTGACCTACACACTGTGTCATTGTGCCACTGTCTGACCTCATGCTGCTGCCGTGTCTGCTGCCGTGACTTACACACTGTGTCATTGTCACCATCTCTGGCCTACTCCTGTTTTTGCCACCTCCAGAATGTCATTGTGCCACTGTCTGACCTCATGCTGCTGCTGCCGTGACCTCCACACTGTGTCATTGTGCCACTCTGTGGCCTACTCCTTTTTTTGCCACCTCTAGAATGTCATTGTGCCACTGTCTGACCTCATGCTGCTGCTGTGGCTGCTGCCGTGACCTACACACTCTGTCATTGTGCCACTGTCTGACCTCATGCTGCTGCTGCCGTGACCTCCACATTGTGTCATTGTGCCACTCTGTGGCCTACTCCTTTTTTTGCCACCTCTAGAATGTCATTGTGCCACTGTCTGACCTCATGCTGCTGCTGTGGCTGCTGCCGTAACCTACACACTGTGTCATTGTGTCACTGTCTGACCTCATGTTGCTGCTGTGGCTGCTGCCGTGACCTACACACTGTGTCATTGTCCCAATCTCTGGCCTACTCCTGTTTTTGCCACCTCCAGAATGTCATTGTGCCACTGTCTGACCTCATGCTGCTGCTGCTGTGACCTCCACACTGTGTCATTGTGCCACTCTGTGGCCAACTCCTTTTTTTGCGACCTCTAGAATGTCATTGTGCCACTGTCTGACCTCATGCTGCTGCTGTGGCTGCTGCCGTGACCTACACACTGTGTCATTGTGCCACTGTCTGACCTCATGCTGCTGCTGTGGCTGCTGCCGTGACCTACACACTGTGTCATTGTGCCACTCTGTGGCCTACTCCTGTTTTTGCTACCTCCAGAATGTCATTGTGCCACTCTCTGACCTCATGCTGCTGTGGCTGCTGCCGTCACCTCCACACTCTGTCACTGATGTTGCCACCTGAGCCCTCAGCTTGTTTTTTTCCAGCTGTCGCTCGCATGACTTTATCAGGCTACATTCCCCCTTCAGTTTTTTGGTCAGTTTTGCCCTCTTAAGTGCCCAGGGACTTTTATAGTGAAGCGATTCTAAGAGCGGCGGCAGTCATGTGCGTGTCATACTAAAACACAACATTGTATGAAGACCAAACCAAGCTCCCTCTGCATGTTTAAGCATGGCACAACGTTCTACAGCACCATGCAGGCTCTGTGCAGCCTGGAAATAGCTGTTTTTTAACGTGATTCATCCCGAAGTAATTCGGAACGAAGTTATTTTTTGTCGAGAAATTTGGCAAAGTGAATGAACCGAATTTCGGGAAATTCGCCCATCTCTAGTACTGATGCATTTTTACAAATATACTGGGCACTATTTGATATCATTAAGAATTTCTTGTGTATTCATATTGATGATCTGTTGTTGTCCCCTAGTTGCTGTATTTTTTATCCTCCTTCCACTTTTAATACTATTTATGTAAAATATATACATACATTTTTGTTTTATTATATGATGCTTTGTGTATTTGTGGTACTTGTCCTTTATTGGGATATAGTGTTGTGCGGTAGCACTTTGATTTCATTTGGATGTTTTTGTTTGTCTTAAGTTTGTAGTTTTTCACCACTACAATACTGTAAAGTGCAAATAACATTACCATACATGATAATGTATAAAGCATCAGGGGTGTATTTATAAATCTCCGGGCCACAAAAGTTAAAATAATGAACAATAGTACCATTAAGTCTGACATATAAATTAAGCAAATACATAATTTTACAGCAGGAACATTAATACAAAATTATAAATATTGAAGTGGTAGTGTAAAAGAGAAGATTTGCTGCTATTTGTCCACATAGTTTAGCAAACATTCATTCCATTTCTTCTCACCACACTGTCTCAGAAATCAGTAACTGTAAACATAATGCACAAGTAGAAATGATAGGCAAATAGTAAGACAAGCCCTTTAAAGGAGTGGTTCTGCAGGTGATGACCACAGACCATTTCTCTGTTCTCATCTTTTTTGGCTGTTGTTTTGGTCATGTTTGTATTTTGTCATTGCTATGACTCCTAGAGGTAGCAATAGGTGGTGTCTACAACCCACAGAAGTTTCTCAGGTGGTGCAGCTCATCCACATCAAGGCACATCAATGCGAGCTGCGGCAAGAAGGTTAGCTGTGTCTGTCAGCACAGTGTCCAGATCATGGAGCATATACCAACAGGTCAGTACACCAGGAGACGTGGAGGGGACCATAGGAGGGCAACAACCCAGCATCAGGATCGCTACCTCCTCCTTTGTGCAAGAAGGAACAGGAGGAGCAGTGTCAGAGCCCTGCAAAATTACCTCCAACAGTGCTATTCACAGATGAGAGCAAGTTCACACTGAGCACATGTGACAGACATGACAGAGTCTAGAGACACCGTGGAGAACATTCTGCTGCCTGCACCATCCTCCAGCATGACCAGTTTGGCAGTGGTGTGGGGAGGCATTTCTTTGGAGGGCCTCACAGTCCTCCATATGCTAGCGAGAGGTACCCTGACTGCCTTTAAGTACTGGAATGAGATACTTAGACCCATTGTGAGAACATATGCAGGTGCATTGGGCTCTGGGTTCCTTCTGATGCATGACAATACTAGGCCTTATGTGGCTGAAGTGTGTAAGCCGTTCTTGCGTGATGAAGTCATTGATTCTATGGACTGGCCTGCCCGTTCCCCAGATTTGAATCCAATCGAGCAGATATGGGACATCATGTCTCGTTTTATCCACCAAAGCAACATTACACCACAGACTGTCCAGGAGTTGACTGATGCTTTTATCCAGGTCTGGGAGGAGATCTCTCAGAGAACATCCACCGCCTCATCAGAAGCATGCCCAGGCATTGTAGGGAGGTCATACAGGCTTATGGAGGCCACACACACTACTCAGCCTCATTTACTTGTCTTGAGGGATTTCCACTGAAGTTCGATCAGCCTAAAATTTTATTTTCCACTTAGATTTTGAGTAACATTCCAAATCCAGACCTCCTTGGGACATTAATTTTGATTTTCATTGATCATTTTTATGTTTTCTTCTTCTCAACGCACTCCACCATGTAATGAATAAAGAATTGCAACTGGAATATTTCATTCATCGAGATCTAGGATTTGGTATTTTAGTTTTTTTAGTGGAATATATACAAAAAAAATAAAGAAATTCCCAAAATTCTGTGTCATTGTATTCCTTATCTGAATTACATGCATTAACTCCTGGACACTAACTGGTGTCTGATGCAGTAAGATCAATACCTAGATCTGTATCACAGGGAATACTTGCAGCGTATTTCTTTTATTTTCACATTGAACACAGAATTATATTTCATTGCTGACTCCTGAAATGGCCATTACTGAAGGAATCATGAATTTTGCATTGAACCTGTTTACATAGCGAATATTAGAGAGATTTTCTCAACATGGAAAACCCCCTTCATATTAGAGATGATCACTACGCTCCAAGATGCAGTATAATGCAGATGATATGGTAAGTACTTGGCATAAACCTCTTGAACCCATTGATCCATCCTAGCTTGTGCCAGATGCTTAGGCTAATATAGCTGGTGTAGGGAATGTTTTCTTGGAACACTTTAGGCCTCTTGATACTGTTTGAATGACACAACCTGTGAAAGGATTGTTGATTATGTCCATCCAATTATGGACACAAGCTGTCCTAGTCATATTCCAATGACTAATAATTTCTAACATGAAAATGTTTAGTATGTTTCCAGATCACAATCTAACACAGCACCAATGGAATATGGTGAAAATGTTACTAAGTAGCTAATATGCATAATTCTATTATGTCATTATAGCTCAACATCATTAAAGAAAAGTGTCAGCACCTATCTGGCATGCCATATGGTATGTGCCATTATAAACTAGTATTCCCCAATGTACTTTGCTTGCATAATTTTGTTAGCATTTTTTATGTCTATGAGTTTTTTATATTTTTCAAAATACAGCATTCTTTAGGTGTTTCAGGTTATTTTATCGAGGCCTTATGTGAAAAAGGGTTAAAAATTAGAGACTTACCATATACTTATCTTCTTTATATATACCCCTTGTTTTGGCTAAAAAGATGGAAAATCAAGGTATCATATCTACATTTCTATAGGTTTATGGTGCCTGGTTTCAATTGTAATTCTCCTATTCACTCTCTGATTTCATGTTTTGTGCTTAATTGAATAAGGATACAATATATTAAAATTTACTGCTAAAGGGGTTTTCTCAACATGCACTTTCACAGAGTCACAGGCAGCTTCAGGCTCCTACTACCTTGTTAGATATCACATCTGCTATTTGTAGCTGAGCCATTACAGAGACATAAGTGCAGGAAATTTAATCTGTAAGTGATCAAAGCTCAAAGCTCTCTGTGGAATAAAAAAAAAATAGCTTATCTGTAAACAAAAAGTTATTCTTGTTAGAGAAAAAGAGTCTGCTCCTGACAGAGCTCTGACCATGGTGATCTCACTACCTGCTCTCTTTATAGACATGGAGACTATTGTGTACACTCAGTGCAGATAAAAGCTCTCTTATCGTTGGATCAGGGAAAAATCAAAAGACCAGTGTATATTTAAAGTCTTCAGTTACCTGTCCTTACATGTTGAAACCTAATCATTGTAGTAAGAAAATCCTTTTAAATGCAGCCTACAGGTATATTCACATGGCAGATAACACTGCATACCTGTGTGTGCCACTATACACCTGCTGTTTGAAGCATGCGCTAGCCATCGCACACTTCAAACAGCGCTTCGGCCCACATCCTATCCATTTTCTCATGCATTCAATGAGTGATATATTTTACCATATTTGCGGGGCATACTTCAAGCGGATTTTAGCGCAAGCGCATTCCGCAGTACGCCCTGCACACACACCATGTTAACATACCCTAACACTGGATTGTACTGATGTTGCTATATTGCACTGATACCCGTTAAAGAGGTTGTCTCACTGCAAAGATTAGCTTTCAACATGTAAGGACAGGTAATTAAAGACTTTTTCTAAATATATTGATCTTTTGACTTTTCCCTGGTCAGGAAATAAGAGAGATTCTATCTGCTTTGCGTTCACACAGATTTCTTTGGTTACTGTTCTGCTCTCCATGCCTGATTAGAAAGAAGATGGGAGTGATGTTGACATGGCTACATGGAGCAGTCCTTATCTTTAACAAGATTAATTTGTGAAAAGCACAAATTTTCACTCCCCAAAGCTCTGTAGCTTTTGTTTTCTGAAGATTAAGGGCGACATGTCCCATTAGGGCCGCGCCATTCTTTTGGTGTATTTTGCACCAAAAAACTGTTGCTGCCCTATTTTCCATATAACTGAACTGTAGTAAACCAAAACTAGGCACATTATACGCCAGGCACCACACGTTTAAATATGCTAGCAATGATACGCTATGTGGCTAAATTATGACTAAGCGCATCAATTATACTATACAAGGTATACCACACGCCAGATTTTTGACAGGTTCATTCATTCAGGTTGCACTATACACTCATTTAATGCGCATTAAAACTGGCATGCCGGTGCCTCTTTTCTGACATGTCGCCCAAAATCTTCTGCACTTATATCAGTATAACGGCTCATCTAGTTACAGAGCTAAATATGCTAATCACAGCCTGACCAAGCAGTGCAAGCTGTCTGTGACTGTGAGAAAACCCCTTTAAGGAGTTGTTGTAATAAAAAATAAAAAAAAATGGAAAAAGACCACACAAGCTAATAAACGTAAATAATGCTAGTAAAATATATTCTGTTTTATCTGCAAAATCTGACTTTATAAAATGTATGTCATTATTCCTGACTAGTGTTGAGCGAACAGTAAAAAGTTCTAGTTCGATTAGAACCTCAAACTTTTGTGAGTTCGGTTCGAGTTTCTATTCAAACTCGAACTTCGAACCCCATTAAAGTCAATGGGAGAAGATGTTATGGTTAATTTACATACCTATACAGGTGAGGAGAAGCTGGAATTACCATCAATAACAGTAAACTGTATATGTGGAACAGCTTAGTGAAGAAAATTTGGCTCTAAAAGTGACAGAAAAAATTGAGAAGCTAAAATACTTCATTCCTTTCAATGGCTAACTGAAAGGATGAGGACAGCTTGCAAGCAGGGGCGTAGCTATAGGAGGTGCAGCAGTAGCAGTTGCTACAGAGCCCTGCATCTTGAGGGGGCCTAAAATTCCTTTTGACACTTAGGAGATTTGGAGATGGTGTGTTATACAATTACTGAACCCCCAAAACTGCAAAAATTAACTTTTGGGCACTGAATATGAGCCAGCAAATCCAAGCACTCTGTATAATATATATCCATGTATATGAGAGTTAGGCATTATGCAAACCTACAAATGTCACCAAATAACAGCTTCTGGGTGTGGGAAAGATGCAGCCACCAATTCCAAACTCCCTAAGTATTGATGTCTATGGAGAGGACAATGCCATCTTACTAACTAAGAGCAGTCTGTACAGTACAGAGAGTGAGCTGAAAATGCTGTTAACAAGGCAATACAGTGAAATATATATAACATGGTCATGTGATTTTAGCAGCCAATGAGAGACTTACACCTCAGCAATGACGTTTTTGACACTTCTCTGTGCCCTGCACTGATTGGATGGCTGCCAAAAGTGCAGAAAGCCACTGTAATCAAAACTGAAAATGGCGTGTAGAACTATAACTTTACTCGAACGGACAGTAAAATGTTCGGTTTGAGTTCTAAAAATTCGAGAATTTCTACTAGAACTTAATTTTTCTAGAACTCCAATTAGACAGAGTGACCAGCATCCAACTTATAATGGAATAGAGGATACACCGTATGCAGCTTCAGTTAAAACTCCATAACTTTTAATTTGCTTCAGTTAAAAAAGACATATCAAGTGAATAGTCCATATAGATTAACAGGCTACAACCTTAGCGACCGAGGGCCACACATACGCCCGCCTGGATGGTGAACAGACCGACGCGTTTCGGTAACAATAACTTAGTCTTGGTCTACTCCTATAAGTTCACACTGGTTTTAAATAGGATTCCGGACACATGTTATTACTTGGATGTATTAACTATGTGTTGCCCAAAATCACAAATATATGCATAAAAAATGTATGACCATAAAATAAAAAACCTATAAAACAATCAAGCGGCATGTATTTGTAAATAAGAATCCTGTAAATATACTATAGATGAAGGGAAAAGAAAGGAAAATAAAAAGAAAAATGAATGTCAGGAGAAACACGTAAATATATATAAATATATATATATACATAAAGCTGTCTTAGTAGTGGCATAATATATCGTATTTTATGTTGAGGCCGTGCGGTTGTCTTGTTCCTAATCTAAATATCCATTTGGCCTCCGCATTGAGCAACCTATCTCTTTGATTTCCTCCTCGTTCAACAGGGAAAACCCTTTCTATGCCCATACATTTAAAGGCTGTCAGATTGCCAGCATGAACCTCTAAAAAATGTTTAGAGACAGCTGACATATTGTGTCGCCAAATGTCCTTGCGGGCATCCGATAGATGCCGTCTAATTCTTACTTTTAAAGGAGTAATGGTACATCCAACGTATTGTACTTGGTACATTTCACAGGAGGTAAGGTAAACTACATATTTTGTATTACAATTTATGTACTGTTGCACATTGTAGGTTTTGTTGGTGACATAAGATGTAAACTTATCCCCTGTGTTAATATACTGACATGTAAGACACGTTCGATGTCCACATTTATGTGAACCCTTATATCTAAGCCATGTTTCGATAGACGTATTATGGCTATTGTATAAACTGGGTGATATGTTAGATCCAATATTCGGAGCCCTTCTAGATACAAATCTAACTCCTTTTTGAATGTTATTCTGCAATTGGTGGTCTGCGTACAGTACTGGTAAGTATTTTTTTTATTATTTTAATAACTTGATTGTATTGTGGAGAAAATGTAGTGCTAAATGTAACACCCTCAAGGGGTTTTTTGTGAACCTGTTTCTTTTTGTTCTCTATTAGTTGGTGTCGTGGTATCTTGGCAAACTTCTCACTACTGAGATGCAGCATTTTTTCAGAATATCCGCGTTGTCTTAACTTATCCAATACTATGTTTTGTTGAATTTCATATTCATCAGCCCTGCTGCAGTTTCTTTTTGTACGTATAAGTTCTCCTGTGGGTATGTTTTTTATCACATGTTGTGGATGACAGGATGAGGCATTTAAGATGGAGTTTTGCGCAGATACTTTTGTAAAGGGTTTTATATTAATGTTGTTATTTGGAATACCCTCTAGAGTAACATCCAGAAAATCTATGGTAGATTTTTCAACTTGATATGTGAATTTTAGATTTAAATAATTGTTATTCACATATCTAACAAATTCAGGTATGTCATTATGGGAACCCTCCCATACCACCTGATATGGGAGGTGTAAGCGTTCCGATCACTGAAAAAAAACATTTCCTTCCACATGCCCATAAAAATATTAGCCATAGTGGGGGAAAATTTGGCCCCCATTGAGGCTCCCCTCAATTGCAAGAAAAATTGTTTATTAAAAGAGAAGTAATTATGAATAAGAAGAAAATTTACCACCATGACTATAAATTCACATATGTACTTAAAGTTGTCTGGACCCACCATGTTTTTAATTCTTTTCTTTTCAAGGATTCTAATTGTAGAAATATTTTTTTCCATCATCGGTGGCCATTATATTTTGCCCCTTTCTTAAAACTGTTGCTGCTTTTTTGAGTCTATCTTTCCTATCCATGATGGCAAATGGGATGTCGCTAATAAAATGTCAATGCAATATTAAATATGTTGAAAGCATCGGGTTTTAGCAGGAAAAACCAAAGCTCATTTCTATTTACAAAAGGATCAAACAGTTTTTGCTTCCCCCCGTTTCAAGCGATCATCCAAATTTCCAACGGTGCAGGTTTGCCGGGACTTTCACCGGTTTTTTTTAAAAACCCTTAACAAGGGACCACATCCAACTTATAATGGAATAGAGGGTACACCCCAGTAGCTTTATTAAAACTCCATGACTTTTAATTTGCTTCAGTTAAAAAAGGCATTCAATGAATAGTCCATATAGATTAACAGGCAAACCTTTGCACCGAGGCCACAATACGCACCCCTGGGTGGGGAAAAACCGCGCGTTTCGGGAACAATACCTAGTCTTGGTCTACTCCTCTAAGTTCACACTGTACATATGTCTCTAAAAATATGATACTGCGAGGCTTGCGGATACGAAAGAATGTAACTTCGGTATACCCTGAGGAATTTACCAATGAGTGGCAAAATATTCTATCACAATGTTCACTTAAATTAATGAATTTGATCATCCAATATGAAAATAAGAAATTGGTGGAATTGAAAAATGACATTGTTACTATAGAACAAAAATTAGTGGAATATGTTGATACATCGGAATACGTGGATTATAACAATGCTATGATAAATAACATAAAAAAACTGGAGGAATTGATCATGAAAACCAAAAAATCCAAGTTTGACCGAGACTGGAAATTATAAAAATGGACAAAAATAGTTGGACAACAAAAGTATACTCCGAGAACCCCCTATTAACACACAAAATGATTTGGAATCTATGAACGGGGCAACATTTAGTTTTTTGGACATTGAATCTTCTGCTGATCAATCATCCTCATCTACCGTGGATGGTTATTTAGAGGATTTGAATACATATAATGCCTCCAGCAGTAATTACCAAACCATCTCTAACACCTGAATGAATACCCACTCGTACCAGAGTAATGTTCAATCTTTTTTACGAGGAAATTAAACGGGGGGCGGAAAACAAGGAAGAGGACGTGGGAATAAAAACCCGCAGACGGGGAGAAGAGAGAACGGTTTTTAAACTTGTCAGGCATATTTATTGAAACTGAAATCAAGTTCTCCTCTGGCTAAAATTTTTCTCCGACTAATATTTGATGTTTTCAATTTTACGTGTTGATGTTAATTTTTGGGACTTTTAACAGTTAAATCATTTTTTCAAAATGAAAGGAGGAAATTTAACATCGGGGGGGTTTACACAAGCCTTTTAACAGTCAAATCTAGAATTAGAGGGTTTGGGCCATTTTTGTTTGAGAATTAAGAGTTTCAGAAAGGAAAATTTAAAGGAAAGGGTGTAACACTTTTTTTAAAACCCAAAATTTAAGTTCAAACCCTTTTATCCCACCGTCCAAAATCCAAAATTTAATTTAAAAAAGGGCTTTTTCCCCAAAAAAACAAAGTCCCAAAATTAAAAAATAAAAAATTGGGATTTTGAAAATTGGATTTTCATTAAGGAGGAAATCTTTACCCCAAAATGGCGGTAAAAGGGTTCCCCCGGTTATTTTAAGAAAAACCAATTTAAAATTGTAAAAAAACCCCGTTGTCCCCCGACCCCCCCCTTTGGGCCCCCCAAAGTTAAAAAAATATTAAAGGAAATTTTTGATTTTTAATAAAATAGGGCAAAAATTTTTTGGGGGAACACCAAAAAACCCTATTTTATATTTTGGTACCGCCCATTTCCAAAACCACTAAGCCCAAAGTGTCGGTTTGGGTTTTTTTGGAAATTTGGGGGGGGAGAACTTCCCCCATTTTAAAATTTCCCGGTTTTTTCAAAACCACCTTTCAAAAAAATGGGGAAATAAATAAAAAAAAAATTTCTTGGAAAACCCGATTTTATAGCCCTTATTAAACTCACTTTTTAAAGGCAACTTTACAAAAATTTTTCCTAAAAAATTTAAAAAAATTTAAAAAAAAGGAATTAAAAAAAGGGGGGGTTTTCCCTTTTTCCCCAATAATTTTTTTAATAAAATTTTTTTTCAAAAAATTTTTCAAGGGGGCCCAATTTTTTCCCCCCCACGGGCAAATTTTTTTCTTGGGGGGGAAAAATTTTTTTTTGGGTTTTTCAAATTAACCCTCCCTTCAGGTGGTAGGGGGGGTTAAAAGCCCTCCTAAAATTTGTTTAAAGTGAATAACAATTTTAAATTTTAAATTTAAAATATAATTAAAACCCAATATTTTTTAATTTTAAAAGGGGTTTCCCCAAATAACAAAAATAAAAAAAAAAAATTTACGCGCAAAACTCCTTTAATGCCTATTTTCCCACAACAGTGATAAAAAACATCCACAGAGAACTTTCGTACAAAAAAAACGCAGCAGGGCATGAAAATGAAATTCAACAAAACATGTATTGGAAAATTAAGACAACGCGGATATTCTAAAAAATGCTGCTTCAGTGTAGAAGGGGTTTCCAGATACCCACACCAACTAAAAGAGAACAAAAAAAAACGGATTACATTTAGCACTACATTTTCTCCACAATACAATCAAGTTATTAAAATATTAAAAAAATACTTACCAGTACTGTACGCAGACCACCAATTGCAGAATATCATTCAAAAAGTTAGATTTGTATCTAGAAGGGCTCCGAATATTGGATCTAATATATCACCCAGTTTATACAATAGCCATAATACGTCTATCGAAACGTGGCTTAGATATAAGGGTTCACATAAATGTGGACATCGAACGTGTCTTACATGTCAGTATATTAACACAGGGGATACATTTACATCTTATGTTACTAATAAAACCTACAATGTGCAACAGTACATAAATTGTAATACAAAATATGTAGTTTACCTTATCTCCTGTGAAATGTGCCGAGTACAATACGTTGGATGTACCATTACTCCTTTAAAAGTAAGAATTAGACGGCATCTATCGGATGCCCGCAAGGACATTTGGTGACACAATATGTCAGCTGTCTCTAAACATTTTTTAGAGGTTCATGCTGGCAATCTGACAGCCTTTAAATTTATGGGCATAGAAATGGTTTTCCCTGCCGAACAAGGAGGAAACCAAAGAGATAGGTTGCTTAATGTGGAGGCTAAATGGATATTTAGTATGGAACAAGACAACCGCATGGCCTCAACATCAAATCCGATATATTATGCCACTGCTAAGACAGCTTTATGTATATATATATATATATATATATATATATATATAAATATATATTATATATATATTTATTTTTTTTTTTTTTTTATTTATTTACGTGTTTCTCCTGACATTCATTTTTCTTTTCTTTTCCTTTCTTTTCCCTTCATCTATAGTATATTTACAGGATTCTTATTTACAAATACATGCCACTTGATTGTTTTATAGATTTTTTATTTTATGGTCATACATTTTTTATGCATATATTTGTGATTTTGGGCAACACATAGTTAATACATCCAAGTAATGACGTGTGTCCGGAATCCTATTTAAAACCAGTGTGAACTTAGAGGAGTAGACCAAGACTAAGGTATTGTTACCGAAACGCGTCGGACTGTTCACCATCTAGGCGTGCGTATGTGTGGCCCACGGTCGCTAAGGTTGTAGCCTGTTAATCTATATGGACTATTCGCTTGATATGTCTTTTTTAACTGAAGCAAATTAAAAGTTATGGAGTTTTAACTGAAGCTGCATACGGTGTATCCTCTATTCCATTATAAGTTGGATGCTGGTCACTCTGTCTAATTGGATTGCTACAAACACCGGTGAAAGCTCTTGGCAGACCGTGCACCCGTTGGATATTTGGATGATCGCTTGAAAACGTGGGGTAAGCTGAAAACTGTTTGATAACTTTTCTAGAACAGTTCGATCAACACTATTCTTCACATATCTTTTACAGTAAATAGGTTTGTTTCCCATTTTAAAACGATTCTGGAATATATTTTCTTAAAACTTTTGAGCAGATTTACTGTTGTACCAGAAATATGTCCGAATATGTGGCTGACTGGCACATCTTGGGGCACTTTTGATGCAAACTATTATTACGTGTTTAAGACACTTTTTGCAACCAAAAAAGAAGGAAACTCAGATGGGTCTGACTCTATGAGAAAGGGATTGTGGTCATGATGCAAAATTCTGTGAGAATTCGCAGAATGGCACCAAAGTTCTGGTATAGAATAAGTCAACTACACATCTGAGTTACATTATTATAACCATCTCCATAATTTCCAGAGTAACCATACTGTGCAGCACGGACAGCAGCTAGAATGGCTAGGTGTGACTTAATAAGGTCCTCGTAGGTTGTTGCAGTTATTTAGAGCCATGCTGACCGCAGTGCACCTCACAGCTGCTGGAGGGTGTTTGGGAGGGGGGGATACAAACAATGAAAGCGATGATTGAGGTGATCCACGGATGCTCAATTGGGTTCAAAATTGGGGAATTAGGGATCCAGGTTATTAATTGGAAGTCTTGGTCGTGTTTTTTCAACCAATTTTGGACATTTCTGACCATGTGTTATGTTGCATTGTCTTACTGGAAGATCCCATTCACCCCAGAAGAGAGAAAAAGCATGTTTTAGTGTACGTGATTTGCAAGGATGGATTCATACCCAAATCAGCTAAGAGCGCTTTCACATTGATAAATGGGCCCAGAGAATACCACCAAAATATTTCACTGACCATAATGCTGCCACCACCAGCTTTTGTTCTTTCAGCGATGGTTGCAGGATGTTTGTTCTCTGATCTTGCCAGATGTACCCATCCATTCTTTCAATGAAGCAGAAAATGTGGCATATGAGATACAGCAACCCTTTGCCACTCAGCAGAGATCTAATACCTATACTGCATCCTTTTCTGCTGATGCAACTTTGCAAGCAAAGTTGCAGTGACTAGTGATGAGCGATTACGTTGACTATCGTCATCGGGTCGATAGTCAATATCGGCAATTATCAATAAGATATCCGATAGTCGATAATAGATTATCACCGATAACCATTAAAGTATATGAGAGAGGAACAACACCTTCATTCTTACACCCAAACAGGGATGGAGAAGCTGGAATTAACATCCACAACAGCAAACTGTATACGTGCTACATCTTAGGCAAGACAATTAGGTTATAAAAGCCACAGAAAAAAAATCCCGACCATTCACTATCCTGTCTTCATGCACCACAGCATGACCCTTAAACCTGCAATCACCCACAAATTAAAAAGTGCCAGAAGCAGCATGATTTGAACCATCATTTTACTTGAATGGACATT